>PVIY010036059.1:0-25753 GCA_004026745.1 Myrmecophaga tridactyla
GGCCCTCCCCTCCATGCTGCCCTCCTTCCTCAGGCCCTCACCGCTCTCTGAAACTCTCCTTACACCTCTGCGCACTGGCCGGAGGTCTGTCTCCCGGGGCTGGAAAGGACACTGTGGTGTACATCTTGGAGAAGGCCATGTCCTCAGCACCCAGACAGTACCTAGCGGCCACTGGTTTGTTGAATGAAAATCGACATGGTTTATTTAGTGGCTACCCAGAATTGTGTGCTGTGGATGAACCCTAATTTAATTTCTATTTGTCTATTGATGGACATTTAGATTTTTATTTTTTTTTATTACAAATAACATTGTAAGGGACATCACTCCACATAGCATCAGAGCTCAGAGTCCTAGCAGGTTGCAACAGGAAGCAGAGGAATTGAGAAAGGTGTCAAAAGTGGCCAGTTTACCGGAACAGGAATGAATGAGGCAGCTCAAGGGATATCAGAAAGGGGTGGGGGAGCAGCAGGGAGGCTCCAGGGCAGCAGGAAGGAGATTCATGGAACAGGGCCTTGGGCAGAGACCCAGAGACCCGGGGGAGAGGGAATGGGGGACAGATACCCCATCTCTCCCTCCCTCCTGACCTCTCAAGCTCCTGCCAAAGCCAGAAGTCAGAGGACAAGCCCACCCGCTGGTCCATGAGCGGAGCATTGGGGGGCACGAAGCCGGGTGGAGAAAGGTGGAGAGAGGACATGGAGGGGCAAGGAGAAAATGCCCACCATTTGTGCCCACAGCATCCACCTTGTCCTACAGATTAAATCTGTCCTCAAACTACTTCAAAGTGGCTCTTATTTTTAAAATGAAGAATAAGTGTTGGTGAAGATGCAGAGAAACAGGAACACTGCTGGTGGGAATGTAAAGTGGTGCAGAGGCTGTGGAGGACAGTTTGGTGGTTCTTCAAAAAGTTAAGTATAGAATTTCCATCTCACTTCCAGGTACATGTCCAAAAGAATTGAGAGCAGGACTCAAACAGATATTTGTACACCTATGTTCATCACAGCGTTATTCACCATTGCCAAAACGTGCAAACAACCCAGGAGTCCATCAATAGATGAAAAGCTAAACAAAACACAGCCTCTCCATACAATGAGATATTATTCTGCTGTAAACAGACATATATATATGTCTCTGCAATAAAAATTAAACCAACAAAGATACGCTTTCCACACACAAAGTTCCACCAGTCCCCGATGGTCATGGGCAACCTTGGTTAGCTTGTACACCAACCTAAAGGCTAAGACATAGGACACCATTAGCTCTTCGTGTGAGGGACTGGGAGGAAAAGAATGAGAGAGAAGCAGTTCACGGGATGCACGCTGCTCCATTCTCTGCTTCCAAGGTGATCTGAGGTGAAGAGAGGCAATCTGAGGCCTAAATTGGTGGTCCTAGCTTGGCTCTTCAGCCACTACCACTCCATGTTTTCCACCCCCTCTACCGGCTCCTCAGCTGCCTTTAAAAAAAAAGAATAATAAAAATAACCTGGTAGGGGATGAATCTGGCCCTGGCACCGTGGAATCAACAATGCCATCCTGACCAAAAGGGGGAAAAGAAGTGTAACAAATAAGGTATCAGTGGCTGAGAGAGTTCACAAAGAATTGAGAGGCTACTCTTAAGATTGCTCTTACACAAACTTCAATTAGATATTGCTACCTATCATAACTTGCCAACCCCCAACCAAAACCATTCCAGCCAATCCTAAGGAACACCTAGGGCAATATATAAGATTATACAAAGGTTCTATGCACTAGGGTAACTTTCCAGAAACCTACAACCTCCAGATGGGTACCTGGACCAGCTAAGGCCTAAAACGTAGAGGGGCCATCCTTTCCAGAACATCAACTAGTACCATCTCCCTACTCCTTATTAGTGGCAGCCCTTCCAACATGAAAAAATTAGAATGGGCATAGCCCAAATACCCCTAAAGAGTGGGAGAAAGATCAAAGGTGATGGTGGAGTTATACAGAGAAGGTAGGGTTTTAAAAATGAGTATGATTGCTGAATCATTATATTGATATTTATTTTAGTCACCAGTATCTTAGAGCAGCTAGAAGTAAAAACCTGTGGAATTGTAACCCATACCAAACTCTGAAATCTGTTCTACAACTAATTGTTGCGCCATGCTTTGAAATTTATTGCTTTTTTGTATATATGTTATTTTCCACAAAAAAAGAAGGGAAAAAAGTTGATCGTGATGATAAAAAAAATATTTATTCCTTCTAGCCGCCAATGTTCTGGAGCAGCTAGAAGAAAAATGTGAGATGAAGGTATGGTAGTCCATGACAAACTCTCGGATCTGTCCTGTAACTACTTGTTGAAGAGTACTTTGAAAACTATCGCTTTTTTTTTCTTTGCTTTGTATAGATATCACAATATACAAAAAAAAAAAAAAGTTAAAAATAATAACCTGGTGGGGCAATCCCAATTTTCATTCCTTCCGAATCTGAGTCCTCTATGAGCTTGTCATTAATAGGATCACTTCCCCATTTTCAATAATCAGAATGGTTAGCAAGGAAGTATTAAGAAGCACTTCAGTGAAACCCTGGGTTCCAGGCATAGTCCACCTTGCCCCAGTGAGGAGGGTTGGGGTCATTTCTCCCAGCCAGTACAGCAATCCCTTCTCAGCCCATTGGTTCGGTGGCATGAAGAACCAGAAGTAGCTGGTGGGGGAAGGGGCAGCCTCAGCTTTAATTCGTCAGAACCATGACTGTGCTTCCTGGTGGAAGCAGTCCTTTCTTGGACACTGGCCCAAGGTCACCAAAAGGAAAGCCAGGACTCCTCCAGTTTACTCTTTGGTGAAATAGGAAGAGTAGCTGCTCCCATTGCCACTCCTTGGTTCCTGGACCTATGCGTTGGGCTCAGGGGAGATAGCACCATATGCTGCCTGCTAGTGGGACGCATATACCACACCTGTAGGATAGCACTTTAACCTCATAGGATGTTATCTCTCATCCTGTCTGTAGACCATGCCGCCATCCCCTCAAGTCAGCTGCTCCTACGTAATGGGGCCCATGGGAAGTCCAGGGAATTTCATGGGCATGAGCCCTCTGCTGTACTTCAGAAAAATGATTCTCTTGGTCCAAGGAGATGTTGTTTGAGTTACCATGGGGATGGATAAATAAAGCATTCTCTGAGTACCATAAATGGTACAAGTGGTGCGGGCAGGAAAGTGAAAGACTTACCTGGAATATGTGAGGATAAATCATTGCCCTTTCCATTACAGAAGGGGTCCAACCTAATCAACTTAGCACCAGGTGACCGGCTGGTCCTCCTGGGGAGTGGCACCATTTTGGGAGCTCATCATGGGTCTCTGCTATTGGCAATTAGAGCACTCAACATTAGAGGAAGCCAAGTCAGTGTTGGCTAAGAAAATCTGTGTTGCCATAGCCTTCGTCCCTGCCTCCTTGGTCACTTGTATATATGCTCTTGGAGCAAGCATGTGGGTGGTAGAGGAAAGAGGCTGACTGACATCCTGGAATGCATCTTCTTGTCCACTTATTACTGAAAGCGTCCTTCACAGCAGATGTCCTTTGGTAAGCACTTATTCCCATGGCCATTCTCTGCCCATTCCAGGAGCTCCATCCACTTATCTCTTCCTCAGACCTTTTCCAAACTTATTCTTTCCAAGTCTCTGATTGGCTGGCCAATCCCTTAGCCACTGCCCTAGAAACGACATGGAAGTTTTGCCCTCTGGGAGGATTTCTCTTCACTACTGTCTTTCATGGCTTCCCCTGAATGTGTCTGTAAAACAGTAGCCATCCACCTCTGGCTGGTTCCAACATACCATGTAGACCAATCTGTAAACCAGGCCCATGCTTTTTCATCCTTCTGTTATCTGATCAAAGAGAACTTCTCATGAGGGCACAGCTGTGGTTTAAGAAGAGTTTGCAAAATGGTAACAGCAGGTACCACTGGAGTCTAAGTCACCCATTCATGAAATTTACTTGATTTTTTCCTGTAAATTGAATTATGTATGCCAGAAAAAAATAATGTTCTTACTCTTAATCTCATTCCTGTGGGTATGAACCCGTTATAATTAGGGGCTTTTAAGAAGTTATTTTTAGTTAAGGTATGGCCAAATCAGGATGGGTCTCAATCCTATTATTGGAAGACTTATAAAAGAGAAAGCCACAGGGAGGAGCCAGCTGGAACCTGAACAAGAAAAGCAGAGACATGACCCCGTGACGGGAAAGCCAAGGAACCTCAAGGATTGCCGGCCCATGAGAATGCTACTGACCCTGGCAGAAAGCAAACCTTTCAGACTCCAAAATTGTGAGACAATAAATTCCTATTGTTAAGCCAATTTATTAGGTGGTATTTGTCACAGCAGCCAGGAAACTGCCAGATCTGTTTGGGCCCAGTCTCATTTTACAATGGAATGCTCCCATACACATCTGGTTTTATGATTTAGTGCATAAGATAGTATCTACTTTGTGATGGACAGTTTGGATTCCTGGCCAAGGCAGGCAATCTCTACTATGACCCAATAGCAAGCCAGGAGCTGCCTTTGAAATGGAGAAGAGTTGTTGGCAGGAGAAGACCTGGCTTTACTCCAAAACCCTGATGGTATACACTGTGATTCTCCTATTGGGACTTGCTCCACAGAGCATCTCTATCTGCCACTCATACTTTCAAAACCATAGGGTCTTCTGGGTCATGAGGCTCATGTGGCAGGGTCGTTTGCACCAAAACCTGGACCTCCTGTAGAACACATTTGTACTCTGGGTTCCACTCAAAATTGGCAGTGTCAGAGGGCAGAGAAGCTTACCCAAGGAAGCAAGCATTGTCTATAAAAGCCCAAGAGGCCAAATAAGCACTGTACCTCTGCCTTTGTGCTGGGCTTTTGTATATCTGAAATGTCTTTATTTCACTTTCATTTTGAAAGATATTTTTGCTAGGTATAGAATTCTAGGTTGACAGGTTTTTTTTCCCCTTAAAATACTTTAAAGATGGCTGTGCTAATGTCTGCTCACTTACATTATTTCCAATGAGAAATTCTGCATGATCTGATCCTTATCTTTGTTCTTCCATATGCAATGTGTGTTTTTTCTCTGGCTGCTTTTAAGATTTTCTCCTTATCACTGGTTTTGAACAATTTGATTATAATGTTCTTTGGTGTTGTTTTTTCCTTCTTTTTCTGTGCTTGGGGTTCATTGAATATCTGGGATTTGCTGGTTTATAGTTTTGATTTAGTTCACAAATTTTTCTGCCATTATTTTTCTTCGACTGTTTTTGCTGTCCCTCTTTTTTTATGCTATTCTCCTTTGGGACACTAATTATTCATACATTGGGCTGTGTGGAGTTGTCCCACAGTTCACTGATGTTCCTCTTTCTTTTTGGGCTTTTCTTTCTCACTGTGTTAGATAGTTATTTCTTACGCCTTCAAATTCAATTTTTTTTTTTTTATGTAATACAATGTCTAATCTGCCATTAATCTCGTGCAGTTTATTTTTTAATCTCAGAAATTGTAGTTTTTATTTCTAGATATTTAGTTGAATCTTCTTAATATCTTTCACAATTCAATATAACTTTTTGACTGTATGGAATACAATTACTATGACTATTTTAATGCTCTTCTATGCTAATTCTAACATCTTTGTAAATTCTGGGATGGTTTGTTTGATTGCTTAATCTCATTATGGGTTGTGTTTTCCTGTTTCTTTGAATGCCTGGTAATCTTTGATTGGAGACCAAGCATTGTGATTTCTACCTTCTTGGGTGCTGGATATTTTTGTATTCCTATACATCTTCTTGAGCTTTGTTCTGGGGTTCAGCTAAATTTTGGGAAGTTTGATCTTTTTGGATTTTGTTTATATGATTTGTTGGGCAGACCTGGAGCAGGCACAGTCTAGGGTTGTTCCCACTACTGAAAAACAACCTTCTTGTGAATTCTACCCAATGCCTGTAAGGAGTCCACAGGAAGGACCAGGCAAGCAGCCCTGCTGCTCATGGCCCCAGTGAGCTGTTTCCTGCTTGTGGGGCCAGCCTAGCCTCCGTGGGCATGAGGGCTTCCCCACAGGCCCAGCTCCAAAGTCCTAAGTGGGGTGACAGGTGCTGCGCACAGGGCTTGTCCTTGTGATTATATTGGACCCACCTGGATAACCTAGGTAACTGTCCCATCTCAAGATCCTTAACTTAATCAGACCTGCATGGTCCCTTTGCTATGGAAGGGAACACATTTACATGTTCCAGGCATTAGGACAGGGGCATCTTTCGGGGAGAGGTGCATTATTCTGCTCTTTGGGGGCCATCTTGGAGGTTGCTTACCATACCACCTCCAAAGAATCAGGGTTTTGGGTTCCTGTAGGTTTTTTTTCTCTTTCTCCTTCATTTCTGTTTTCCCCTGTCCATTGCCCTCATCCTTTTTTACTGCAGCTCAGAGGCCCCATGGAGTCAGGAAAGCTAGTTGTTGGCAGCCTTGGTCAGGCCTCATATCCCTTCTTTCCTGAGTTAACATTTAAAAAATCACAGAGAAGGATTTTGATTTGTCTGATTTGCATCAGATTGACCCAATCAGCTGTGGGGAGGAGTCCCCACCACTCTGCCAGAGACCATCAAGAAAGGTGAACCATCAGAGCAACAGAGCCAAGATTACTAGTGTCAACTACACTGGGTCAGCTTGTGTAAAACTTTTAAATTTCTGCTTACGTATTCCAGTATTGCTTTTCCAAAACATTTCCCTGTGGCTATACACTGCAGGCTGGCCACAATGGCCCCCTAATGGCCCTCCTGCCTCTTGACTCCTCACCTTCTACTTGCAAAAGGTACCCATCAGACCAATTCGTTTCCATGCTCACTACCCTCTGCGGTATCTGGATCACCTTCCCTGGAATTTGGGTAGCCTTGTTTCTGCTCCAGCCAATAAAGGACAGGGGAAGTGATGCTGAATGACTTCTGAGGGTAGATCATGAAGAGCCATGTGGCCCCCCTCGGTAGCTGGAACACTCCCTGTAGGAGCTGAGAACCACTTGCAGGAAGCCCAAGAAACATGGAGAGGCCAAGGGTATGTCCCCCATTTGCAGCCCTGGCCAAGATGAGCCTTGGAATCAGGCCAGCCCAGGCAGTAGACGTGTAGGGGAAAACCCTTCAGGTGACTGCAGCTCCCAGCCAGCCAGTCTTCCCAGGTGAGACCCCAGACATCACTGAGCCTGTCTCGTTGCTGCCCTCCTTGGACCCATTTCCTCATCTATAATATCGATAAAATGGGGCCAGGAACTGTGTCTACCTCAAAGAGTTGTGAGGGTTGAGCAAGTTAATACATGTAAAATGTTAGGATAGCGCCTGGCATGTCGCAAGGGTCTTATAAATGTTTGCTAACCCCTTCCTCCATCTTCTCATTATCTAATAAGTGTGTCCCAAAATTGTGTTTCCTGCCTCAATCCCCACTCCTGGCCCCTGGGCTGCTGGGCATCCCACAGGTGCCCAATCATTTCCCACCTACCTCAGAGTATCCTCTTTCTCTGCGGCTTGGACCCACTTCTCCTGCAAACATCTTTCTCTGTACCGGGCACTGGGAACCTGAGCTCTGACCTTAGTGGGAGCCTGCAGTCTCAAGGAGGCTCACGTAAGTGGCTCACTGGGCCCCTGGGGTTCAAACTGTGCTGTGGGAGCCCCAACTGTCAGGCCCCCAGAATCTCACCCCACCTCATCAGTCACTGCCAAGGCCAGGGTACGAGGGCCAAAGGCCCACCCTGTTTGCCACCCAGAACACAGCAACACTTCCCCTATCCCATACCTCTCCTCCAGCACGGTACACAGATCACCAGCACTTTTAGCTCAGGCAGAAGCATGCCTTTGAGCCTTCAAGGCCCACCTCTGCATTCATTATCATAGCCATCCAATTAACTCCAGGAGTGAGCACTGGGTACTGAGCCAATGGCAGGGGATGTCATGCTGAGCAAAAAGGCCTAAACACTTTGTTCATGCAGTTTCCAGCCTGATGGGCAATACCCGTGTACTAGCTGTGCTGAGTGCAGAAAAGGAAAACTACAAGGTGAAATGGGGTCTGATCTACCCTGGGGAGTGAGGCCAGGCTTCTTTGAGGGGAGCAATATTGACTCAGAGATTTGGGATTGGAGTTGACTGAGTGGTGAAAGAAGGGAGGGAGCAACTAAGGTAGAGGGACTGGCCAGTGCAAAAGCCCTGAAGTAGGAGGCAGAGGCAACAGCTGAGGAGCCCCAAAGAGGCCAGGAGAGGAGTGGAGTGGAGTGGAGGCTGATGGTAAGAAAGTAAGAATGAGGCTGGAGGGCAGAGCCTGCTGGGTCAGGAGAGAATGTATCATCCATACCCATACGAACTTGACACACTTACAGGTGTGAAGCTGTGCCACTGTTAGCACTTACACTGGGACAAAGGTATTTACTGGGGGCTGTCTCAAATTAAGTTCTCTGGCATCCTACTTAAAGACCAAAGGAAAGAATTTGGTCTTCGTTGTAAGAACAGGGGGACTGTTGGTTTTGAGCCAGGCGATCTGCCTAGCTTGGCTTTAAAAACAAACAAAAATCTTTATTTTAAAAAGTTGTACACTAACTGCACAAATATTTATGGTACTATTCATTGAATTTCTACATATGTATTGACCCACGTAACAGCAGATCAAGACAAAGAATGTTTCCCCAGAAGTCTCCCTCATGACCCCCTCCAGTCCTTAGCTCCTCGAAGGAAATATATTCTGGCTTCTATCACCAAAGACTGTTCTTGCCTTTTTTTTTAGTGAGGTATAACACATACACCACGAAGTGCACTAATCTCAAGAGCACAATCTGAAGAACGCTTACCGAGTACCCCTCTGTAAGCACCACCCAAACCGAGATACTGAAAATGCCCGGCGGCCTAGAAGGCTCGCTCCCGCCTTTCCAGGAACACCTCCCCACAGAGGCTGCTGCAATCTGGACCCCCATTACCGCAGACAGTTTGGTCGCAACTTTTTGTTCTTCACAGCCAAGAGGAGTCCCCAGGTTTCCTTGGCTTCCCGCCTCTACAGCCCTATCTGCCCCCTCACCTGCTGCCCCCCCACCTTCCAAAGATCCCCCCTTCCTCAAGTGAGGGTCAACTCGCCCCCCCGCCCCTGAGGCTCCCATTCATCCCCTGGCCTCAGGGAGCCCCTCAAATTCTGCCAGCCCCTCCTCTCCTGTCGTCAAGGGCTCGCTGCGGGGGTGGGGGGCACTGAAATAAAGCACCATCTCAGTAAAAGCGGGGCACGTCCGGCCTCAAGGCAGGTCGTCGGCCCCGCATGGGTTTGCCGGGACCCGGCCGTGAGGGGTGGAAGCCGAAATGGCCACTGCCGGTTCACAGGGCGCGGGGAGGTCGCCCGGGCGCGCCTGTCCCGTACCCCATCTCGGCTTCAGTCTCCCGTCCCTCAGGTCGGAAGCCCCATCTCGGCTTCAGTCTCCCGTCCCTCAGGTCGGAAGATGGGACCTGATTTGGAGCTCAATCGCTGCTCCTTGAGGCCACTCGTCCGGCCTTTCCCAGGGGTTCATCGGCCTCCGACCGCGCCCGCGCCTTTCCGAGCTTGGGGATCCCACTCGCCTACGGGACTTACAAGGCTGGGGCTGGAGGGATAGCCGCGGGTTATACGGCCCAGACCAGCACACACGCGGGTACCACTCCCAGCTCCCGCGCGCCCCCTCGTGGCCGCTCTCTGCGCACGCGTAGGCTCCGCAATCTCAGCGGCGCACTGGCCGCCCGCTGGCCCCGCCCCTATCGGCCGCTCTCCCCGCACCGACCCCCGCCCCCGCGCTTCCTTCCCAGCTTCCCGGCCTCCCTACGGCAAGCGGCGAGGTCCGACCCGCCGGGCGCAGGGCGCGCTGGGGCGGGGCGGGGCGCTGAGGTCAGCGCCGTGGTTGGCTGCGCCCGCGCTGGCCGCACCCTGGTTGGCTGCGGGCCGCGGGCTGGGCCGCCGGGTCCGGACTGGGGTCGGGGCTCGGGCGCCGACCGGGTTTGCGCAGCGGTCGGCTCCGCGCCGCTCCAGATTTGCGGCGCGCGGCAGGCCTGTGGGGAGGGGCGCGGCTGCCGGCGGGCGGGGCTGCGGGCCGCGCGGGGGCGAGGGCGGGGCGGGCCGCGCGGGTGGGGCGGACGGCGGCGCGGAGGGGAGGAGACCGGCCCATGGACCCGCGGGGCCCGGCGCCCCAGACGCTGCGCCGCCGGGACCGAACCCAATATGTCGGCCTAGGCCGGGGCGCGACGACGCGGACGGGGCGGCGACGAGGCGCTGCTGCGGCCCGGTCTCGCGGCCGCAGGACCCCCGAGGGTTCTCCCTGACGGACTGGCCGAGCGGGCGGCGAGAGGCCAGCGCGCTAGGAGCGGGCCGCGCCACACCATGTCGGCCAAGGTGCGGCTCAAGAAGCTGGAGCAGCTACTCCTCGACGGGCCCTGGCGCAACGAGAGCGCCCTGAGCGTGGAGACACTGCTCGACGTGCTTGTCTGCCTGTACACCGAGTGCAGCCACTCGGCCCTGCGTCGCGACAAATATGTGGCCGAGTTCCTCGAGTGGGGTGAGTGCGCGCCGGCCCCGACCCTCCGTCCCTTAGGGTGCCTTCTCCCGGCACCGGGCTCCTGCCCTTCCCGCCCCGCATCCCTCCTCCTTCCCGGCCATTGCGCGTCCTTGCACCGTCCGCATAGACCCACGGCCCCGCTGGCCTTTTTGCGCCCTTGTCCTTTCGCTGGCTCTTCATCCCTCCCTATCCTCCTCGCCCTCGCACATCCGCGTCCAGCCGACCCGCCCCCTCATCCTGCCCCTTGGAGCCACATCCTCCGTTCCCACCCCCACCCCTCCCCCCCGCCGGGCCATCGCCCCGTCCGCTTCCTAGATCCACCCTCCGAGTCTGGATATCATTTCCTGCAGCACACCCTGGGATATCCGCCCCCCGCCTCCCCCCATCTCGCCTTTGGGGTCCAGAGCCAGCGTTGTGCCTCGCTCCCCCATGCTGGGGTGGTGGGCACAGCCGCGTGTGCTTTTTGTATTTGTCTCGCCCACGGCCCCGTGGATTCCTCCATCCCCATCCCTTGGGGCCCCAGCCCTGACGTTAGTCCGCTCCTAGGTGACAGGCTGTCTGCGTCTTCTGGGTGTCCCCAGTCCTGAACACCCCTTTTACGTAGCACCTCCAAGGGAGTTATACGGTTAAAATTTTAATTTTGAATCCGACATGCGAAAATAGACCAACTTTTTCATCATAATTGTGTTAGACCTATGTAATGTTTTGGGAGTAGCTGGATTTGTCGGTATGTGGAAGTCACTTAAATTTTTTCTTCATTTGGTGTTCTTTGTCTCCTCAGGTTCCAAATTCATTTAAGAATCTACTGAGGATCTATTATGCTTTATGTAGAAAAACTTTATTAGAAAAACATTTGATGAAGCTACTAAATTATAATTAGGACCCCAAAGACTGGTAAAAGTGTAAAGGGAAAAACTTGATTCATCTCTCACATGAACATCCTCTGACTCCAAAACACCTGAGAAGGAGGAGGCAACACTTAGGTTCCAGGCCAAACTGATGAGAATCTCCTTAGGTCATTTGCGTCATCCAGCTAGGACTGTGCAGTTTGAAGCAGTCATTTCTAATTTTTGGTACTGATAAACTGATATTCACATGAAGAAACAAACTACTGTATTCCTTAGTGAGACCTCTTTGCCAAAATGGTAACTGGAATTTGGTATTTTGTTTGCAAATTAAAACTTAAGTTGCCATGTTCTCTAGAGGACTCCTATCTTTTGCCCCTCTCTAGGGAGTTGATGTGATCTCTTGTGTGAACCTCAGCAGAAGAATAACTCAGAGCCCCGTTATTCCAGCAGGGACCCTGTTCTTAGTTGCATGAATACCAGTAAATTAGTAGCATCCATTTGCTGGTTCTGATTGACATCAGTGCTATGATTTTCAACTGAATAATTAACTGCCTCCCCTATTGCTTTGAAAGTGAGAGCTTCGGTGTGTCTAATGCTCTGAGTCTTCCTAGCCGTGTTTGCCATTCCTTTCTGACCACTTTATGCTGAAATCCAGACAGATCCACACTCAGGTTCAACCTGGGTGCAGTATATGAGTAAAGCATGACTAAAAGGAGGAAGTTGGGGGGAAGGTTAGTTTCCCTGGTAAGGTGTGGTCAGCTGGCTCCCGGCCTGGGAGTTGGTCTGAGGCTGGGCGCCCTCTGCACCAACAGCCACCTCTCCCACCAGTTGTTACTGTACCCCCTATGAACTGGGTGGGCTCTGCTGAGGAAACTTGTTAGCAGGTGTGGGAGCCATATTTTGTGAGAGGCTGCTTTTCCAAATTTAATCTGTTTCTGTGCTAATATAGAAATATTCTGTGTATTGCTTGTCCTATATGAAGTAATATAGAAATGTTTTTCAAAATTATGTTCTGGATTTTTGGAAATTGTGGTCACAAATAAATGACATTATTCTCCTAAGAATCAGTTTGCACAGAAATGTAAGCTTTAAACTACAGAGAAGAATGAACTTAAATTTAAGATGACATTTAAATGAACTATTAATATATTTTGGAAAAAGTATCTAATCTCACGATAATTAATGTACATGCACTGTTGTAACTCTAAGGTTGTGTGTTACTGGTTAAGATGTGTGTGCAGTCATTATTGAGTGTTACTTGGACTCGCCCACTTAGTGCTATTTGAAGACAAGGAATTGGCTTTAAAATAGAATTGTTTGTGGAGCATTGTTAAATACCCTGACTTCCAAGTGGAATTATTTCTGCTCAAGAAAATAGAGTTTGTTATTTTTGCAGCTGGCAATAGTTTTGAGTCTACCTATACTGGTAGCACATCTAATAATTAAATAATACGAAGTACAGCAGAGTTCCTGAATCACTTTCTGACATTTGCTTATGAAAATGGTTGAAGATATAGCTGTACATGCTATATCTGTTTATAGCCTATTGAGCCATGGATTGTTGAGTTTGTGGATTCCCACACTGGTGTTTGAAACCTCTGGAATGTTGGTTCCTGCCATGCAGAGGGCTGGCCTCTTTCCCCTTCCCAAATCTTGCCCCAAGTCTAATAGGGATTGTGTGGAAGTCTTGAAACTTCAGGAAGAAAGGCAGTCAGCCAGCCCAGAGTTTGAGTCTTACTGGGAAATCTTTGAGGAATTTCGGAAAATATAGTTAATAAAGTCTTTAAATTTTAAAAGAAGACTGTTTAGTCTGGCTCTTTTATTTCTTATTGCCACAGAAGTTGTATAGGACAAGAGTCACTTGCCTCCTGTTCAGGTTTTGGTCTTTAATTTTCCCTTGATTATGTTTATGGTTTGATTAGTTTCCTCTTTGAAATTCTAGACTTTAATTAAAAGTTGGAAAAATTCTGCTTTGCAAGTGTATCTCTTTAAGCTATTTTTTGAAATGTAAATTTGATACAGTTTGAAGCACAGCATATTTGAAACATTTTAAAATTTCTTCACGTAATTTGGAGTAACCATGAACAGCTAAATGAGGTGAATTTGTTGTCTCTCATGCTTATGTAGAAATAGTTTTAAATTACATGTGTTGAATATGTTTTCACAGCTTAGATATAATGGCTTGTCTTGGGTTTGGATGGAGCTGATGCTTGAAATCCCAGCCTGCAGGCCTGGGCCCGTTGCAGTAGCCATCTTCCCCAAACTCCCTCTTATGTGGCCAGCAGTCTGGGCAGAAACTTCAGCGCTGAGCAGACACTCTTGGAGGTGGGTCGAACATGGGACCTCCATTCGCCTGTCCACAGCATCTTCCCTCATGCTGTCCTTCCTCTAGAATGAGAAGGTAGCCTTTTGCTTAATTTCCCCATTTGTGGTTTTTATTATTATGAAGATAGCAGTACTTACTCAGAGTTCTTCATATTTGTAAGCACCCTTGGCTGTTGGCCTGCTGATGCCCCGCCTTAGGTGTGTGTGGGATGACTGTGGAGGTTCCCCTACCAGACTTATTGGGTAAGGTTTTACTAATGGTACTGAACATTGCAAAAGACATTATACTCTTGATGGTTTCTCTAGATAGAATGTTTATGTAACAAGGGAGCAATTTTCTTTTAAATAATAGATTGAAGAAAGAGGTCTTTTGAAATAAACTCTGAATGTACAGAAATATTGGAATTGCATCATGCAATTAGGTTAACATAATTTTGATTTTATGGCCAGCTCTGTGATGTGTGTGTTGATATTGGCTACATGGCATGAGATGGGAGAGTTGAACCTATTAAACATTAACAAGTCAACCTTAACTTTCCTCTCCTAAAACTTTGCTCATCAGCGTTGGGTTTTAAAGTGGGCTGCAGTGTCTTTGTAAGTCCATACTTTGAATAAGTGAAATTGGAGTTGGTGAAGTTGTTCTCATCCCAGGATAGTATTATGGAGCTGCCAAAAAAAGTTCTTAATGCACAGGGAATTGTTCTTCAGGCAAACTACTCCAGTGCATGCAAGTTAAAGAACTTGGAATGCCGCAGGTTGACCAGTAGCTCTTCTTGCTTCCTGCGTTAGCCCTGCCTCTTACTGCAGAGCCAGATGCCCTCGAAAGTCTACTCTCTGCTGACATAAGTGATGCTGGACAAACAAGTGAGCACACAGGACTGTAAATTCAAAGCCAGATTAAATGTGGAGAAACTGCTGAATGCTCCAGTGAAGAGGCAAAAATTATCTTCTGAGGCTAATAAAAAAAGGGTCTTGCTGGAAGAGATCAAATCCAAATTTCTATCCTTTTTATTGAAAGAGGGATATATAAAACTAAAAGAAATTTTGGGGAAAAAAAATCAAAACTCCTATAATCTCATCATCCTAAACTCCTCCATTACATAGTACTTATTAGTCCTGGTCCATATTTAAGTTTTATTTTTAGATTCTTAAAGGGCTGTTGAATGGAGTATTCTGAGGTATCCTTAAATTTGTGCTCACAACAGATGCTTCAATGAAAACAGATGAGAGGAAAATACACTTTTCTTAGCTCTAAAAGCACAGGTGTTTTGGCAGTATGCACTAAACATGGCCATCCTTTGAGAATTTATTTGGACTTCAAATCTACATGAGAAAACTTCATTTTCATGCAAATAAAATAGATACTACCTATGAAATAGATATAAAGGTCACACTTCACCGTTTGATTTTAAACCATCTACGTTGGGTATTGGATTTTTGGTCAGTTTTATTGTTTGAGATGTAACAGTGGCAACAAAATAGTTTTTAGGTTAAAACTTTGCAAAGATGATAGGTTTATATAACATGGAACTTCGGGTTTTTATCTTTAATGAGAGGAAAGAGTTAGAAATTCAAAGAGAAATTGTAAATGAATGATATAATTTCAGTCAAATTCTATTCTGGTATTGGAACTTCCTTGGAGAACAAGTGGAAGCTATTCTTCTAAGGTGAATCTAAAGGTGTTGAGCTAATTGTAGTTCTGCTGACTTCCAAAATTGGAGTCCTGGGTTTGAAAACTGTTAGGAATTTTGAGAGACCACATGATCTGCCCTCTACCCATACCCTTCTCTCCCTTTGGTAAACCAAGCTCTGGTCATTTTGCCTGGTTATTCAGTAGCAGGCGGCCGTTCTGCCAGGGTTTCTTCCCCTCCACAGGACCATGGTCATCCTCAGTCGTGTTTACTGGTGCCTGCTTCACGTCTTTATTTTAGCCCTTTCTTTCCATTCCCATTTCTTTTCATATCCCATATGCTAGCTGAAACCCTTCAGTCTAAATGAGTACCTTTTCCACTTGAAGTTTTAAATAATTCTGCCAGATCAGTTTTAAACACTGTTTTCATTTCATCACTCCTCTTTTCAAAAACCTCTGCAATGACTTCATCTTCTGTTGTCTTTTTTTTTTTGCTTTTTCTGAATGAGGTCTAAAATCCACAGTCCAATGTTAAAATTCAAATTGACCTAAAAAGACATACCTAATCTTATTTTAGAAATTGAGGTTAATAGCACTCTGATTATACCCTGTGGGGTGATTTTATATATCTGTAAAATTTTTACCTTTCTTAGAGTAATTCATTCACTTAACTGAAAAAGCCAAATAGTATTACAGAGCTGTAAAGCCAAACAACAGTTCCTGGACCATCCTGCCTCCCCCAGACTCTATCTTACCAAAGGCACCCCTTTTAAACCCCTCTGCTCCTACTGATCATTGCCTATCCTAGGCTCATGTTCAGCTGCCAGTAACAGAGAACCAAATAACAGTGATTGAAATTAAGTGAAAGTTTATTTCTCTCGCCGTAAGATTTATGTGTAGGCATTCCAGGGCTGGGATAGCAGACCCATCCCAGAAGCCTTTGGGGACTCAGGCCCTTTCCTCCTCTTCAATTTACTGTCTAAGATGGTGGTGCTCCCTGCCACAGTCCAGGCCATGGGATGGAGATGTTCAATAGAGCATATGGAAGCAGGGAAGAATCTTGGGTATTGGAGGCTGTTTAGCAATTCCTGCCTCAAATTCCACGTTGCTAAAATAGCATCCTTGTACTGCTAATTTCTGAGTTTTCCGTTTTAGATATTATTGACTTCCTACTGTGGTAGAAAAGGCATTTAGAACTTTTCCCTCCACTGGTGGAAACACTCCCCCTTCCTCTTGCCCTTCTCTCCCCATATTTTCCAAATATGGTTATATAACAATTTTTGTTTAAATTGATATTAAGTAGTTCCATTATGGTCATTAGGTAAATATCATTCATTGCTAAGTCATGTAGGATGCTACAATTAATTTTCCTCTCCACTAATTTTTGTATTTATTGGAATGAATTGTTATTTCTTTCTATGGGCTTGATTTTCAATGGACAGTCATGAGTTTAGTCCCAGGCTTTATAGTGGAACTCCTCAGTACACTCAAAGGCCTGAAGGATCTATCACTTTTAGTTCTATTTTGGAGCCATCCGTTCCAGATCCTTCCATTTCCTATTCCTTTCCAGACTGTTTTCTAGGCTTCCTACTTAGCAGTCACCTGGAATTTCTCTTCCTTCTTTACTATCGGAATTTCCTTTGATTCTGTTGAATCTGCTTTTTCTGGACCCCAAGTCTTTCTGCTTTTGGTGGAGTTTATCTTCTGAAGGGCTTACTAAGAAAGAGTTCATAGGAGGTCAGTTTTTTTTTTTTAGATCTTGCCCATCTGAAAATGTCTTTTCTTCCCTCTCACATGAATGACATGTGTCTGGGTTTGGAATTCTAGGTTAGAAATAATTTTTCCTTGGAAGTTTGAAGGCATTGCAGCATCGCTGCCTGCTTTCCAGTGAGGGGTAATGGGAAGTCTGGGACTATGGGATTCTCAGGCTTTTGTGTGGGACTTGTTTTATGTCTGAACGCTTTCAGAATCTCCTGTTATCCCTGATTTCGTGGTAGATCTTTCTGAAGGACTTGGATCCTTCTGTTCTGGGAAATGTTTTGGTGTTATTTCTTGATAATCTCTTCTCTGATTTCTCCATTCTGTACATCTCAGACTCTTATTATTTTTTTCAGATGTTGGACTACTTAGTCCATTTCCTTTCTGTGCTGATTTTTTTTTTTTGGTGGGGGGGAGAAATCCTCAACTTTTTCTTCTATCCTAACATTGAATTTTATAGCTGCCATCATATCTTTCATTTCTAAGTGTTATTGTTCTCGATTTTCCTTTTTATAACATCCTATTTTCTTTTATCATAAAGGAAGTGCATTTTAAAAATTTTATTTGGTTTTAATTTTTTATGAGTATATCCATTTATACACACATGCTATATTCATTTTTGTTTCCTGCATTGTCTCTGTTTCTTCTTAATTCTCTTTTCCTGTTTCCTGCTTTGGTTTTTCTCTTAATGTTAGCGGCTTTTGTCCAAATGCCTGCTGACTGTTGACTATCCTTTTCATGTTTATGAGTGGGCTCACTGGAAACTTATGCTTAGCTCAACTTTTAAGAACTGAATCTCATTAGGAAATGGGGTGTATACTCTGCCATTTTGAGGGAGGACTATCAGAAGTTGGTAAAGTAATTTTCTCTTATCAATTTCCCTATAGAGGAGTTTCCCAATTCCTACCTGGGCCCGTTGGGGTGGTGCATGGCATCTGCCTGGCTGCTGGCTTTCTGGAAAGGGGGGATGGGGTAGGGGAGGCCTGGGGGTGGTGTCTGTGTGGAGATGTGGGGTGTAACTGTCTTAATGGACGCTGTTTCTCCATTTGCTTTCTTTTTTGCCTAATTTTGTCAGTTTCTAGGCTGCTGTCACCTCCTGTCATTCACTCAACAGGCGTTTGAGATCCTGTCTTCCTGGAGGATGTATACATGTATATTCGTTTGTTATAATTTTAGTTAGCTCTCCAGATGGGGCAGAGAGAAGGTACATGTTCTATACACTACCCTTAACTGAAAGTTAGCCTAGGTTTTGCCTCTATATGAAGTTGAAATATATGGTTGCTATTTCCTTTGATTTGGATGTATTGTATTTTTCTTCATTCTTGTTCATTATTAGAGAGGTTGCCCCTGTAGATAGAAGGAAGAACAAAGGAGGGCAAGTTTTTCTCTACTAACTGTACAAGCATTGAAAGAGATAAGATTAAAAAGCGTTCAAGCTCACCTGCCATGTGGGGGACCCAGGTTCGATTTTGGGCCCATGTACCCCTGCCCCCCCTCCAAAAAAAATAAGCATTCAAAAGGATGTAAAGAAAGGGGAAAAATATGAGTGTAATGAAAGCAGAAAAAAGGGATTCCTGGGGAGTGTCTGCTTAGGTGACTGGGAATGGGGGTTGAGGCGTTGCTCCTCTAGGGTGAGAATAGGGGTGGGGGTGTGTGAAATGGGGAGATGTTTAAAGTTGGGTGTTGGTGATTTAGAAACTGCCTGGATAAATGTTATCTTTTGACATGACATGGAGCTGACTCTGTTTAACTCCAGCTTTCACTATGAAGAAAGAAGTCACCTATGTAAAATAAGCAAGAGCAGAATGAGAAATGTTCTTGTTGCTAGTGACCAATGAAAGGGAGGGGAAAGGGTATGGTATGTATGAATTTTTTTCTGTTTTCTTTTTCTTTCTTTTTCTGAATTGATGCAAATGTTCTAAGAAATTATCATGATGATGAATATGCAACTATGTGATGATATTATGAATTACTGATTATATATGTAGAACGGAATGATCATATGTTAAGAATGTTTGGGTTTGTTATATTTTTAAAAAATTAATTAAAAAAAGAAATGTTCTTGCTACTCATATTTTTAAAAATGCATATATGACAAATACAATCCACAGGCAGATAGTCCTCCCCTTACCACAACACCCACAATTGCATTTGAAGATACTGCTCTGTTGTACTGTGTTCTTGTTACTGTTGAGAATTGAATTTCTTTGTCATTTGTTTTTTATATGATTTATTTAAATTTATTTTGAAATAATTTCAAACTTCCATTATTTTAGCAACAAATAAAACTCCATAAAGAGAGCACCCCACCCCACCCCACCCAGATACCCCGATCCACAAACTTTAACATGTTGCCAATTTTGCCCTGTCTACCTATCCATCCTTCTGCCATCCTTCTATCCTTCCTTCCATCCATCCATCCATCCATCCATCCATCCAGATTCTGAACATTTTGAGAGTACGTTGGGTTGCACACATCATAATCCTTGAACACTTTCATGTACGTTTATTTTGAACAATGATATTCATTTTTGTAATCACTTTAAGTACAGTTTATCAAGTTCAAAAATTTAACATTGATATAATGCTTACATTCCTATTTTAATGTCCCAATAATGTCTGTTTGAGCCTTTTGTCCTCCATTTGTAGATCCTATCCATGTCGTTTTGTTTTGTTTTGTTTGCATGGGCCGGCACCAGAAATTGAACCCGGGTCTGTGGCATGTGTCATTTGGTTTTAAACAAGTTTAAATCAGTGGGTTGAATTCATTTTTAACTGTTTAAAATTTATACTCTTTTTTTTTTTTAAATAACATTTGCATTGATTCTTTACTACTGGGAGAGAAGTCAATTTCATAACTAGTGGGGCATGCAGCAAATCTTTTTGAAAATTAATTTTGCAGCTGTGTCACAAATAGACTCTTAAAAAATTTTACTCAAGTATTTGAAATCAGATTGTTGAAAGGTCTTTAAGTATATTTAACAAATCAGCTTTATCTGTTGAACCTTTAAAATGAATCAGGGAAAATGTTAGTGAATCACTGTTTTAGAATATGTTTGAAATATTGTCTAACTGGCAGCAAATTGATAAGTTACTAGATATGATCTATTTCCAGTTAACCAGTTAATTGTGTCAGGGTTGGTATTTATGTTACACTGTGCTAGGATAGGAAATATTTTCCAAAACATCAAGCATTAACAGAGTTTTACATAACTAAAGTGATAAGCCTGGATATATTTCCTTCCACAAATATTTAATTATTTTTTTTAAAAGCAAGGTTTGTGTTCATGAAATTTTGATAATCTTTGTGAAATAATAAGAGAGTTACTGAACAAAAACTGAATGTCTACCAGCAGTAGGAGAGAAACTTACAGTGAATTATATAGCTGATTTAGGTTTTTGTGTGTGGGAGTGTGGAAAAGGTTTCTTTGTCTCTTACAGTTACTAAACAAAGATTTTCTCTTTTTTTGTTAACAGCTTTATTGAGATACAATTCTTACGTCATGCAATTCACTCATTTAGACTGTATAATTCAGTAGTTTTCAGTTTTATTCAGAGAGTTGTATAACGATCATGACAATCAATTTTAGTACATTTTCATCACCTCAGAAAGAAACCCTTTATCTTTAGTTATCACCATCCAGGTCTCCCTCTATCCTAGCTCTAAGCAAGTTGAATCCATTCTCTGTCACTCTGTCTTTGCCTGTTCTGGTCATTTCAAAAAAGTGGAATCATGTGGTCTTTTGTGTCTGGCTTCTTTCTCTTCACATAGTATTTTCAAGGTTCATCCGAAGTGTAGCATGTATCAGTATTTCATTTCTTTTTACCACTGAATAATATTCTATTAATTGGATATGCCACATTTTACTTATGCATTTATCATTGATTGACATTTGAATCATTTTTACCTTTTGGCTATTATGAATAACACTGCTGTGAACGTTCATGTGCAGATTTTTGTGTGGATGTATGTTTTCATTTCTCCTGGGTATATATCTAAGAGTGGAATTGCTGGGTCATAGGGTGCTCTATGTTTGGCTTCTCGAGGAATACCAGAATGTTTTCCCAAGTGGCTGCACCATTTTACATTCCCACCAGTAGTGTACAGACGTTCTGATTTCTTCACATATTTGCCAATACTTGTTATATGACTTTTTTAAATGTTTTTTTTTATTGTGGAATATAATGTATATACAAAAAAAGCAATAAACTTCCAAATGTATTTTAACAAGTAGTTATAGAACAGATTTTAAAGTTCCACGATTTCTTTGTTTTTTCTCCTAGCTGCTCCAAGACACTGAAGACCAACAAAAATATCAATATAATGATTCAGCAGTCATACTCATTGTTAAATCCTACCTTCTTTGTTATACTCCTCCTTCTCTTTAAATAGCATATATATGTAAAAGCAGTAAATTTCAAAGTACATCACAACAATTAGTTGTAGGATGGATTTCAGCATCTGGTATGGGTTACAATTCCGCAATTTTTATTTCTGGCTGCTCTAAGGTACTGGAGGCTAAAAGAAATATCAGTATAATGATTCAGCACTCATTTGTTAAATCCGACCTACTCCGTATAACTCCATCATCATCTTAGATCTTTCTCCCATTCTTTAGGGGTATTTGGGCTATGCCCATTCTAACTTTTTCATGTTGGGAGAGGCTGTCGATAATATGGGATGGGGGATGGAAGAACTAGGTGATCTGGAAGGGCTAGCCCCTCTGCATTTCAGGATTTACCTGGTCCAGGGACCTATCTGGAGGTTGTAGGTTTTGGAAAGTTACCCTAGTACATAAACCTTTGTGGAATCTTATATAATGCCCTCCGTATTCTTTAAGATTGGCGGGAATGGTTTTGGTTGGGGTTTGGCAAGTTATGGTAGTAGCAGTGTCTAACTGAAGCATGCATGATAGTATTCTCCAGCATAGCTTCTTGTCTCTATTTGAACTCTCTCAGCCACTGGTAACTTATTTGTTACACTTCTTTTCCCCCTTATTGTCAGGATGGCATTGTTGATCCCACCGTGCCACGGCCAGGCTTATCCCTGGGAGTCATCTCCCACGCTGCTGGGGAGACTTTCATCCCTGGATATCATATCCAATGTAGAAGGGAGGGCAGTGGTTTCACTTGCAGAGTTGGGCTTAGAGAGAGGCCACTTCTGAGCAACAAAAGAGGTCCTCTAGAGGTGACTCTTAGGCATACCTATAGGTAGGCTAAGTTTCTCCACTACCAACATAAGCTTCACAAGAGCAAACCTCAAGACTAAGGGCTTGGCCTATTGATTTGGGTGTCCCTAATGTTTCTCACAGTATCTGGGGTTTCCCGCAGTGGTAAATTTAATAGTTCCATAATTTTTCTCCCATCCCTCAAGGGACTTTGCCAGTACTTTTTGATTATCTGCTTAGTAAACTCTGGGATGTATCCAGGCATCACATTAAGCTATATAGGATTAGAGGCTCTCATTCGTATTCTGGGCTCCCTGTGTTTAGATTGTTTTAAATGATCTATCCAGACGAGTTGAGTTAGATTATGTGCTACAGGAAGTTTAGTTTCTGGACATAATAAAACTTTCTTCCTTTGGTCTCAAAGAGTAGGTGAAGTTCTTATTTATTTATTTATTTTAACATTTTTCAAGTTGTGAAATGTAACATATATAGAAAACAATAAATTTCCAAGTACATTTTAACAAGTAGTTATGGAACAGATTTTGAAGTTTAGTATGGGTTACAGTTCCATGTTTTTTCTTCTAGTTGCTCCAGGACACTGGAGATCAACAGAAATATCAATAAAATGATTCAGGAATCATATTCATTTGTTAAGTCCTATCTTCTCAGTTAGATTCTTCTTTCTCTTTAAATGGCATATGTATATATATACACATACATAAAAGCAGTGAATTTCAAAGAACATCGCAACAAATCAGTTCTAGAACAAATGGTATTTGTCCTTTTATTTCTGGCTTTTTCCACTCAGCATTATGTCCTCAGGCTTCATCTATCTTGTCATGTGGTTCAGGATGTCATTTTGTCTTACTATTGCATAATATTCCATCGTATGTATATACCACATTTTGTTAATCGACTCGTTGGTGGGCGCGCTTGGGTTATTTCCATCTTTTAGTGATTGTGAATAGTGCCGCTGTGAACATTGGTGTACAAATCTCTGTGTCACTGCTTTCAGCTCTTTTGGGTACATACTGAATAGTGGTATTGCTCAGTCATAAATCACCTTGATATTTAGTTTTCTGAGGAACTGCCAGACGGTCTTCCATAGAGGTTGTACCATTATATATTCCTGTCAGCAGTGCGTAAGTTGTCGCAGTTTCTCCAACATTTGTCATTTCCTGTTTGTAACATTCTTATAGGTCTGAGGTGGTATCTTATTGTAGTCTTGATCTGCATTTCCCTTATAGCTAATGAGAATGAGTGTCTGTTCATGTGCTTTTTAGCCATATGTATTTGCTCTTCAGAAAAATGTCTATTCATATCTTTAGCCTAATTTATAATTGGGTTGCTTGTTCTTTTGTTGTTGAGTTGTATGATTTCTTTATGTATACAGGATATCAAACCTTTATCCAGTGTATGATTTCCAAATATTTTCTCCCATTCAGGTGGCTGCCTCTTCACTTTTTTGACAAAGTCTTTTTAGGCACAAAAGGATTTGATTTTGAGGAGTTCCCATTTATCTATTTTTTTCTTTTGTTGCTTGTGCTTTGGTATAAAGTGTAGAAAACTACCTCCTATTACCAGGTCTTGAAGATGTTTCCCTATGTTTTCTTCTAGGAGCTTTATGGTACTGGTTCTTATGTTTAGGTGTTTGACCCAGTTTGAGTTAAATTTTGATTTGGGTGTACGTAGGGGTCCTCTTTCATTCTTCTGACTATTGATGACCAGTTCTCCTGTCCCATTTATTGAAAAGACTATTTTGTCCCAATTCAGTGGATTTACCTTGTCGAAGATCAGTTGACCATAGATTTTGGTGGTCTGTTTCTGCACTCTCGATTCAACACTATTGGTCAATACTTCTGTCTTTGTGCCAATACCATGCTATTTTGACCACTCTGGCTATATATATATATTTTCTTTTTTTAAAGTATTTTTATTGAGAAATCTTCACACACATACAGTCCATACATAGTATAAAATCAGTGGCTTACGTAACATCACATAGTTGTGTATCTATCACCGTGATCACTTTTAGAACATTTGCATGACTCCAGAAAAGAAATAAAAAGAAATAAGAAAAAACTCATATATTCCCTACCCCTTACTCCTCCTTCTCATTAAATACTAGTATTTTTTTGTTCTTTTTAATTTTTTTATTGTAAGGTATAACATATATACAAGGCAAAGAAATAAAAAAGCAATAGTTTTCAAAGCACTCTTCAGTAAGTAGTTACAGGACAGATCCCAGAGTTTGTCATGGGCTACCATATGATCCTCTCACATTTTTCCTTCTAGCTGCTCCAGAATGTAGTAGGCTAAAGGACTTATTTTTTTTTTTTATCATCACTGACTTTTTTCCTTCTTTTTTGTGGAAAATAACATATATACAAAAAAGCTACAAATTTTAAAGCACAGCACCACAATTAGCTGTAGAAATATTTTAGACTTTGACTTGGGTTATAATTTTACAACTTTAGGTTTTTATTTCTAACTACTCTAAAATACTGGAGACTAAAAGAGATATCAGTTTAATGATTCAGCATTCATATTCATTTGCTAAATCCTATCTTCTCTGTATAACTCCACCATCACCTTTGATCTTTCCACCCCTCTCTTTAATATATTATTTCATTATTTTGGGGGCTATGGCAATTCTAAATTTTTCATATTGGAAGGGTTTGTCACTAATATGGGATAGGGAGATGGAACTATCTGATGTTCTGGAGAGGCTGGGCTAGGTTTCAGGACTTATGTGGACCAGGGACCACCTGCAGGTTGTAGGTTTCTGGAAAGTTACTCTAGAGCATAGAACCCTTGTGGAATCTTATATATTGCCCTAGGTGTTCTTCAGGATTGGCTGGAATGGTCCTGGTTGGAGATTGGGAGGTTATAAGAGCAACCTCCAGAGTAGCCTCTCGACTCTTATCTGAACTCTCTCTGCCAATGTTACTTTGATTAGTTACACTTCTTTTCCCCCTTTCGGTCAGGATGGAATTGTTGATCTCACGGTGCCAAGTTTGGATTCATCCCTGGAAGTCATCTCCCACATCACCAAGGAGACTTTCATCCCTGGATGTCACGTCCCATGTATGGGAAAGGCAATGATTTCACTTGTAGAGTTGGGCTCTGTGCTGGTTTGAAAGGATGTATGTCCCCTAGAAAAGCCATGTTCTAATCTAAATCCCATTTCGTAAAGGCAAAATAATCAATCCCTGTTCAATACTGTAAGTTTGAATCTGTAATTAGATCATCTCCCTGGAGATGTAACCCAATCAAGAGTGGTTGTTAAGCTGAATTGGGGGAAATGTATCTCCACCCATTTGGGTGGGTCTTGATTAGCTTTTGGAGCCCTATAAAAGAGGGAACATTTTGGAGAATGAAGGAGATTCAGAGAGAGCAGAGAAGAACGACATAGCCACGAGAAGCAGAGAGCCCACAAGCCAGCAACCTTTGGAGATGAAGAAAGAAAATGCCTCCTGGGGAGCTTCATGAAACAGGTGGCCAGGAGAGGAAGCTAGCAGATGATGCCTTCCT
>PVIY010036060.1:0-25756 GCA_004026745.1 Myrmecophaga tridactyla
GGCTTTTCCATCATATGGCATGGTGAGTTGAAGCTGCAGGTATGCAAGAAAAACATGTTCTTAAATTTAATCCTTTCCTGTGAGTTTTGTAAGAGGAACTTTTGATGAGGTAACTTCTGTTACCTCAATCGGGATGGGTCTTAATCTTCTTACTGAAGTCCTTTATAATAGAATGAAACTCAGACACAGAGATAGGAGGCCACAGGAAGCAAGAAGCTGAAACAAAATGCAAAAGAGAAGACAGAGAGCAGGAGACATGGACAGAAGAACCAAGGCTTGCCAGCAGCCAGCCCCAGAAAGCCAGTGTTCATGGAGAAAGCATTACCTTAATGATGCCTTGATTTGGACATTTTTCCTGGCCTCCAAATCATGACCAAATAAATTCCCATTGTTTAAGTCAAACCATTTTATGGTATTTGCTTGAGAAGCCTGGGAAACTAAGCACATGGCAATGTACACGGCAGCGTCTTCTTTCTCCTCCAGGTCCCATTGACTTACAGTTTCTGGCTTCTCCCCATGACTTCTCCTTCCATGTCCTCTGCTTATAAGGACTCAGCTACAATCCACTAAGGCCCACCTTCCTTCAATTTGGGTACATCATAACTAGTAACATCTTAGAACTCCTATTTATAATTGAGTTCATGCCCACAGAACTGTGGTTAGGACCTGAACATGCCTTTTGCAGGGGGTATGATTCAATCCCTAACAATATGTAATAGGTGAACAGCAATTTTTAAGTGAATGAATGACAGAACCTGATTTAAATCTAAGTTCTTGCTTGCAATATCAAAGAAAGGTCTCATATATATGGTATTAAAATATGCTTAGACCATGGAGGTAGGTTTCCCATTAGTTTCTGGGGAAACCCAATCAATAATGAAGAAGTTACATGATATCTGCTTTGCATGATGTTTATAATGTATCTATAACAATAGTATCTTATGGGGTTTCAAGTGCATCCATTTAGTGCTTTTTACAGAGGAAACGAAGACTTAGATGTGAGCAAACAGGAGAACCAGGGTTCACATGGAAAAATAATGAAATGTTACCCCGCCATACAGCATACAAAAAATAAAATAAAATAAGGGATATGTTTTTTAAAAAAAAAAACAACAATCAGGGTTAGAACCCAAGTCTTCTGTAGCATTAGCCATACTTTTACCCCACCATTATCAAGAAATGCTTTTACTAATTGTGTACTTACTAATTCTCCATTCTTGGCAGCTCTTTTCTCTAAATAACATTTCCCCTCACTCCTTAAGAAAATCATGAGAGAAATTACAAAATTCACCAATTATAGCAAGGAACCAGCATTGATTCTAAATAGGAAAATAGAGAGAAAAATGTTTAACTGTAACTGATATGGTTAGGCATAAGCCAGAAAACATCAATTGTAGACTAAGCATCATGTAGCATCGGGTCACTGAACTTCTCCATGCCTGTTGCCTTACTCAAGAAATGAGGGAAGTCCCTAAGATTCTGTCCTATGCTTAGATTTGTCAAATCCATGAGTAAATATTTATTATTGATTTAGGGTCCTTCATCATAAATATATTTAATTAAGAACCCACATGTGATATTTTATAACTATATTGCCCATCAATGTATTTAACTGTATGTCACTGAATAATTAGAGTTTACTCTGATGCTCCAAACACAAAAATTGAGAGGACTGTCAATAATCAGAGTTCAGAGCAAAGTATATTTATTAGTGTGACCTAAAGTGAAGAAATGGTGCTTCAGGGAACTCAAATTTCTTAGCAAATCAACATTTTCTAGGTGTCGGACCCCTCAGAACATGAGTTACCGCTCTATTGCCTATGGAAGTCTCTATTCTGCTCTTGTTCACCTTACCTGGGAACTGACCTTGGATTTACACCTGAGGCTGCTCTTAGTGGTCTTGGGTTCCATGCTTCTCTCTTCTTCTGTCCATGAAATGCTTCAATGAAAGAAAAGTCTCAACTATCAGTGGCTTCCCATGAAGTAAATCCAGATCTTCAAACCCAGGTCTCAGGGGAAATTCCTAAATAAACCTAATAACACACCTTCAGTTTTCACTGAGCATAGCAATTAGCAATGACTAAGTTTGTCAATATATATGTAAATGCCAAATTATTTTCTTTAGCCTCATCTGAAGCACTTCTGGTTTTTGAGGGCCCTGAACACAAAGCTTGAGGTCCACCTGTAACACTTTACTCACCAGGTGTGAGATCTTGGGCAAGCAAATATCTCTCCAGATTTCACCTTCCCTGTCTGTACCAGTTAAATTGGCAATCTCCAAGATTCCTGCCAGTTCATTTATTCTTTTACTCATTGATTCAAAAATGATTTACTGAATGTTTATTTTGTTTCATACACTGTTCTATGGGTACAGCAGTGAACAAAAACAGAAAAAAAAAACATGCTCTCTTGGAACTTATGCTTTAGAAAGCTCTTTCTTTACCTTTAATGAAATAACAATTATGAGTGATCAGAATGCAAAATTTGCAATACCCCCTTTGATTGTGGATTACATTTCTTGATTTTTTTTTCTGGTCCTAAAAGTGATAGATCTATTGATAGTATCCTGTATTAATGAAGACATGGGAAAGTGAAGGAGAAGTTTCTTACCCTCCTGGTGGGGTGTAGATCAGTGTAGTCATTTTGGAAGATAATTTTGGAAGTATCTATCACAATTTTAATGCATAATACTTTGATCCAGCAATTCCCCTCTGTATTACTCTGCTAGAGTGGATACAACAAATACCACATAATGAGTTGGCTTAACTAGCAGGCATTGATCGTCTCATGGTTTTGAAAGATAAAAGTCCCAAATCAAGGATCTATGAGGCCATGGTTTCTCTGAGTCTATAGTGCTCTGGGGCTGGCTTGCCGCAATCCTTAGGGTTTCTTGACTCGCATCTCTGCCTCCATCATATATCAATGCCCATATTCACCTCCTGTAGCTGTCTCTGATTTCTGGCCTATGTCTTCTGGCATCTCTTTATATGGCTTAAGGCCCACCCTGATTCAAATGAGCTATACCTAAATAGGACCCTAGAACATCCTACTCACAAATGAGTCGAGACCTCAACTGATAATACATCTTCATGGGTCCTATTTACAAGTGGGTTCACACCTAAGGAACATAAATTAAGATTAAGCATGTCTTTATTGGCTTATATGGTCCAATCTACCACATACCCTTTGAGAAACGTATATCACTAAAAAGCAGTGTCTGTTGTGTTAGTTAAAAAAAAATTAGAAATCCTCTAAATATACATAATAAGGATGCTGGATAAATAAGTTACAATATATCATACTATGAAACACACTGAAACTATTAAAAAGAATGATATAACTACTGACATGGAAAAATATTCAAGGCATATTGTATTATTTTCATAAGGTCTCAGGACTTATATACAGTAATCCCAGTTCTATTTTTAAAATTACATAAGAACATATATCAATCCCTACTTCTGGTAATGGCAGAGGAATGGACTGGTCATATGAAATCTCCCATCAAAAATCAATTTAAAAACTGGATAAAATAATTTTTAAATATTTAAAGAGAGTGGGGCTTCCAAAAGTACATGGAAACTGCAAAGGAGTTTGTTCTCAAAAACCTACTTGGAAGTGTAAGAATGATAAGTTTGTGATTTTCTGGCCCAAGGGCACCTCCCAACATCTGTGGTAATGGCTACAGAAAATTGTGGAGGAAAACCACATTTTTACTACCTAAAGGTGCCAGAGATAAAAGTTGAGGGATTGAAAAGCAGCTGTAAATTTAAAGCAGAAATGCTGACAGGGAGAGAACAGGAGAAAGAATAAAATCCAAATTCTGAACATAAACTCTCCCCAAATCCCTGACAGCTAAACTATACAGACATGGAGGAGGTCCTAGGAGTCCAAAAAACAATCACATAGATCAAACTCTACTTTGTAAAGGTAAAATTACATGAGACCAGTCCCATGAGTTTGCTGCTCTTTGTTGTTATTGTGGAGCCTTATGAGCTTAAAGTGTAAACAACAGAGTCTGAAGCCAAAAGAGTTGGAAATTAGGAAGGACTCCATAGAAATAAGGAAACCAATGAGAGAATGAGCCCAATTTCTTCCCAAAGATCTAGTTGACTAATGTAATGCAGACACAAAACAGGCCAGGCTAAAATGCAGCAGTTGGAAATCATATGAACTGAGTAACATACCAGCTGTTGCATCTGTGGGTGATAGATTGCATTATATACCCCAGTGTGATGGTTAGGTTTATGTGTCAATTTGGTCAAGTAATAGTGCCCAGTTGTCTGGTCAAGCAAGCCCTGGCCTAATAGTTACTGCAAGGACGTTTAATGGACTTAAATCATCAGTTAAGTTGATTGCATCTATGACTGATTACATCTACACTCAACTTCAGAGAGTGTCTTCAGCAATGAGAGACATTTAATCTAATAAGTTGAAGGCTTTAAAAAGAGAAGTGATGACTTCAGCAGTCAGATGAGAGAATTTTGATCTTTATTTCAGCCAGCCAGCTTCTCCTAGGGAATTTATGGGAAACCTCCATTGGTATTGCCAGCTTGTAGCCTGCCCTACAGAATTTGTACTCATGTGTTTCAACAATAAGACACTTTTATAAAATCTCATATTCACAAATATTTCCTGTTGGGTCTGTTTCCCTAGAGAACCCTGACTAATATACCCTATATTTTTGTTTCTAGGCTGCTCAAGCAAATGCCATGAAATGGGTTGAGTTAAACAACAGGGATTTGTTTGCCCATGGTTTGGAGACTAAAAGAAAATACAAATCAAGGCATCATCAAGGTGATGCTTTCTCTCTGAACTCTGTGGCATTCTGGAGCTGACTGTTGGTGATCCTTGGTCCTTAGTTTTCCACATGGCCAGGCACATGGTGGCAACTGAACCCTTCTCTTCTGGGTTCAGTTATTTCTTCCCATGGCTTTCTCTCCCTATGTCTGAATTTCATTCTCTTATAAAGGGCTCCAGTAAGAGGATTAGGACCCATCCTGAATGAGATGGCCATACTTTAACTGAAGTAACCTCATCAAAAGTCCTATTTACAATGGGATCATACCCAAAGGAATAAATTAAATTTAAAAGCATATTCTTCTGCACTACCTACAACTTCAAACCACCACATCCAGCAAGCACATGCCTTTAATCTTAATCCACATCCCTGTGGTGTGAACCCATTGTAAATAAGACTTTTTGAAGATTTTTTGATTCAGGATGGGTCTTAATCCATAATATTGGAAGTCTTATAAAGAGAAGAAATTGGAAAGCAGAGTCAAAGAAAGCCTGTTCTAGTTTGCTAGCTGCCAGAATGCAATATACCAGAGATGGGATGGCTTTTTAAAAGGGGGGATTTAATAAGTTGCTAGTTTACAGTTCTAAGGCTGAGAAAATGTCCCAATTAAAACAAGTCTATAGAAATGTCCAATCAAAGGCATCCAGGGAAAGATATCTTGGCTCAAGAAGGACAATGAAGTTCACAATTTCTTTCTCAAGTGGAAGGGCACATGATGAACACAGTCAGAGTTTCTCTCTCAGCTGGAAGGGCACACAGCAAACATGGCATCATCTGCTAGCTTTCTCTCTGGCTTCTGGTTTCATGAAGCTCCTGGGAGGCGTTTTCCTTCTTCATCTCCAAAGGTCGCTGGCTCATGGACTCTCTGCTTTGTGGTGCTGCTCTCTCTGAATCTCCTTCAGTCTCCAAAATGTTTCCTCTTTTATAGGACTCCAGAAACTTATCAAGACCCACCCAAATGGGTGGAGAGATGTTGTTACCTAATCCATCTTAACAACCACTCTTGACTAAGTTATATCATCCAAGGAGATTATCTGATTACAGTTTAAAACATACAGTATTGAATAGGGATTATTCTACCTTTATGAAATGGGATTTTGATTAAAACATGACTTTTCTAGGGGACATACATCCTTTGAAACCAGGAAAAAGCCAGAAATAAACAAAACTGAATGATCCCATGTGATGGGAGGCAAAGATACAAGCCAAGAAACCCCAAAGGATTACCAGAAGCCAGCACCAGAAAACTACAGAATACGGGAGAAAACAAGCCTTGACAATATGTTGATTTTGGACTTCTAGCCTCAAAACCATGAGAAAATAAATGTTTGATTTTAGGCCAATCCATCATGTGTATTTGTGATAATAGTTCTGATAATCTAAGGCAGTGGGGGAAAGTTTGCAGTTCATTCCTATGAAAGTTGACTAAATATTAGAATAAAAAAAAATCCTCAGAAGAACATAACAGACTCCAGCATAACTACCAAGTATTAATAAAATGTTCTGTCTCCAAACAAAATATAGTGAACATACATAGAAACAGAATAGTATAAAGTCAATCAATAGAATTCAACTCCACATGAGCCCAAATGTTGGACTTAGCAGATAAAGACTATAAAGCAGAAATTATAACATATTGAAAGTTTTAAGGAAAATATAGTATCAATGAATAATAGGTTATCTGTACTTAGAAATGGAAATTTTCATAAATAAATTGTCTGAAGCTGAAAAGTATAAAAACAGCAACAAAAGGTCAATATATAAGCTAAATAACAGATTAAAAGTGGCAGAAAAAAATGGATAAATAGAAATTACACAAACCAAGACAAACAGAAAAACTATTGAAAAAAATGAACAAAACCCCCAGAGATCTGTGAGAAAATATCAAGTAGTGCAATGTTTGTGGAATAAGAATTTCAGAAAGAGAAGGGAATGAGGCAGAAAAAAAAATACTTGAGTATAAAATGGCTGAAATTTTCCCACTCTTAGTGAAAAGTATGAAAGCTTAAAATTTTCTTCTTAACTTTGGTTTTTAGCTCCAAGAAGCTCAACTATTCCCATATAAGATAAACTCAAGGAAAACCATTCCTAGACACATCAGAGCCAAAAAGCTGAAAACCAAAGATAAAGAAAAAAATTTGAAAACATCTATAAGATGTGGGATCTTATAGAGCTTATAGATTTCCCATCTATAGATCTCCCACATAAAGGAGAAAAATAACAAGATTAATAACTGACAACCAAAACTATTGAAGCCAAGAGACTTCAGAGTAATCAAGGGAAAAAAAATGTCAATGCAGAATTCTATATTCAATAAAATAATTCTCCAAAAAAGAAAAGTCACAATAAAGACATTTCATATAAATAAAAATATGGAATTTGTTGCAAAAAGATCTGTATGACAGTAAATACAGATACACAGATTCTGCAGTCTGAAGAAAAATAATACCAGATAGCAACTAAGGCATATAGGAAAAGATGATGAATGCCAAGGATGAAAATATTGGGGTAAATAAAAATTCCTACATATCTTTCAATTTTTAAAAAACATAAAACTACTTAAAGTAAAAATGAAAAAAAAAGGTGTCATTTACATGAGAATCATGGAATTATACTGTCATAAAACTCCTACATTTTATCTGAGGTAAATCAATATTAACTCTAAGTATACAGGGATATGTTAAATATTGTAAATAGAGAAACAAAAAAAGAGATGAGACAAAGAAAACACAAAAAGCAAAATGGCAGAACTAAATAAATCACAATGACATTAAAAATAAATAAATCGAAAAAAATTTCTGTGATTATTAAATAGACTTCAGCTTCTAGCCAAGAGACAGCAACAAATTAGATTTATTCTCCCACCTTAAAACACGGAAAAGTGTATAGACTAATGGTTTTTTTAGTATGTGGCTGTGTGATCATGAAAACCTTGGTTCTGATGCTCCTTTTATCCAAGGTATGGACAGAGGAGTAAAAGCATATAGATAAGTAAATAATAAATAGTAGAAAGAATAAGAGGTAAAATAAATTGGGTAGATTGAAATACTAGCAGTCAATGTGAGGGATGGGTAAGGTATATGGGATGTATGAGTTTTTCCTTTTTTCTTTTTATTTCCTTTTCTGGAGTGATGCAAATGTTCAAAAAGGGATCATGGTGATGAATACACAACTATGTGATGATATAGTGAGCCACTGATTGTATGCCATGTATTGAATGTGTTTGTATGAAGATTTGTCAATAAAAATATTTTTTTTAAATCTCTGGAAATTCTCCAAGTATTCTTGAAACTAAATAGTACACTTCTAATTAACCCATGGAGCAACAAAATTTCAAAGGAGATATAAAAAAGTATTCTTACCTGAATGAAAATGGGAATAGAGCATATTAAGATTTATGGGATGCACTGCTTAGAGAGAAATTTATATAATAAATATCTATGTAATAAAAGAAGAAAGATTTCAAAAAATAGCTCAGTTTCCACCTGAAAGACACTAGAAAAGGAAAACAAGATAAATATAAAGAAAATGGAAGAAAGTAAATAATAAAACACAAAGAAAACTTAGTGAAATGGAAAACAAAAAAATAGAGAAAAACAATAAAACCAAAATCTGATTATTTCAGATATCAATGAAATTGATATATCTCTCCAGCCAGATGGATCAGGCAAAAAAATAAAATACAAATTACCAATATTAGGGCTGAGAGAAATAATATCAATACATATTCTACAAATATGTAAAGGATAATAAGAAAAGGCCACATCTGAGAAACAAAAGAGGTTCTCCCTAGGCAAAATGGCTGCCTTAGGTGTGGAATTTAGTTAGTCCTCTACAGCAGCTAGTAAATAGCCAGGAACTCTTATTGAGTAAACAAAGTTATTTATTTGAGGGACATCCATGACCCTCAAATCATATACTAGTCTGGAACAGGTGGAAGGGCTGAGATCATAGTACAGAACTGCAAGGAAAGCCCTTATCCTGTCTCTGGAGGCAGGAGCCCCCTCCCCATGGGCCCAGCAGGCTCATTTGGAGACACTTTCCTGTGGGAAAAAGAAGACCTCTCTCTATTTAGGAGCAAGGGGAGGCAGCTGAACCAAGCTCTAATTGTGGTTTTAGTTAACAAATTTGGAGTGCTGAATATAAGCTTCAGGCAGAGATAAACAAAGGGAAAGCAGGAAAGTAACCCTGGTACGGAGAAGTGGTTGATGAAGAAAAAAAAATAGAGGCGGCTGAACTCAGAATACTGGAAAAGGGCTGTGCCCTGAGGTAAAGGGTACATGGAGCTGGATACCAACTCCAGCTGTTGACTTGTAGAACTTGGGGGTTGGAGACTGGCTCTGAAGAAGGATTTTATTTTATTTTTTCATTCTCTCTATTTTTTCTTTCATCTTTTTTTTTCTGTTTTCTTTTCTTTCTTTTTAAGTACTCTACGTAGCTCATTAGAGAAAGACTCAGGCATTTTCAATTGCCAAGGGGGACCCTGGCAAGAGCTGAGTTAAGATAGATTTGAGAGACAAAGTAACAAGTCAAGTGCAGGAAATAATTCCCTAAAAGGCTTATCTTCCCCCAAAAAAACTAGATTGGGACCCAGCTCAAGTGGCTGCCCTCCTTAAGAGCGTTCAGACCCCAGGTGCTGGGAACAAGAAATAGCTTGGGCTTGCATTCCACTTTAGCCTCTGTTGCAAACATGCCCCTGTCTGGCTGAGAAAAAAGTCTCACACCTCTTTAAGCTAGTAGGGAATCTGTGGGATGACAAGCACCACCTGTCAGGCAGGATAGGAAAAACACAAAGTTTAGTGGCTCCACAGGAAAATAAGAAACTGCTCGGTCACATCCTCAGAAAAACTTGATACTGATAACACCCTCCTCCTGAGACCTGGTCCTGCCTTGTCTGGAAAAATCTGATTGGGGTCGATCATATCTGGGGACCTCCTCAGGAAAAAGGATTCATATAGGCAGGGCAAGATCCAGAAAAGCAAAAGCTGAAAAATTTTTAACAGTTAAATAGAAATTATGCCAGAGGTCTGGAATAAATTGAACAGAACGCCAAAAGAACAGATAGAGATCAAAACTAAACAGAATAAACTACTCATGGAAATCAGATGTCTGAACACCAGCAAGAAACTATAAGTTATACTAGGAAAAATGAAGATATGGTCCAGACGAAGAAACAAACTAAAACTCTAGAGAAGATACAGGTGTTGAAACAACAAATTGATGTTCAAACACATGCTAAATCAGTTCAAAAATGAAGGGTGGGCCACGGTGGCTGAGCAGGCAGAGTTCTTGCCTGCCATGCCGGAGACTCAGGTTCAATTCCCAGTGCCTGCCCATGCAAAAAAAAAAAAAAAAAAAAAAAGATTGTGGTTAAGGGAAGATATGGCAAAAGAGATAAAGGATATACAGAAGATATTGGGCAACCATAAAGAAGAACTCAAAAGCTTGAAAAAACAAATGACAGAACCCTTGGTAAAGAAAGGCACAACAGAAGACAGGAAAAACACAATGGAGACATACAACAACAGATTTGAAGAGGCAGAAGAAAGAATTAGTGAGCTAAAGGACAGGATATCTGAAGTCCTCACACATAAGAAGAGATAGAGAGAAGTATGGAAAAATATAAGCAGGGTCTCAGGGAATGGAACGACAACATTGAAATGTGTGCATATACTTGTTATGGGTGTCTCAGTAGGAGAAAAGAAGGGAAAAGGGAGAGAAAAAATAATGAAGGAAATTGCATTAGTCAGGTTCTCTGGAGAAACAGGAGATATCTGTAAATGTGAGATTTATAAAAGTGTCTCATGCAGCCATGGAGAGAAAAATCTGTAAGGCAGGATGTGAAGCTGGCAACTCCAATGAAGGGTCTCAATGAACCCCACAGGAAAGGCTCACTGGCTGAAGAAGAAGTGAAGATTCTCTCTTCCCTTAAACATCTTCAAAAGATTGGATCAAAAACAGCTGATTGGATTATCTTGGTTGCAAGCCCTTAGTTGATGGTAGATGTGATCAGCCACTGATGCAATTAACTGATGATTTAATAAACCAGCCCTGGTTTATCAACCAGCCACAAAATATACTTGCAGTAACAGACCAGTGCTTGCCTGACAAGACAATTGGCTACTATCACCTGGCCGAGTTGATACTGACACCAAACCACCACAGAAACCACCACTGAAAATTTCCCAACTGAAAGACATAAAATTGCAGATCCAGGAAACACATATCCTAAACAGAATAAATATGAATAGGCCTACTTCAAGACTCTTACTAATCAGATTGTCAAATGTCAAAGACAACAAGTGAATTCTAAAAGCAGCAAGAGAAAAGGTATCCATCACATGCAAGGAAAGCTCAATTAGACTATGTGCAGATTTCTCAACAAGAACCATGGAGGTGAGAAGGCAGTGGTATGATATATTTAAGATGCTGAAAGAGAAAAACTGTCAACCAAGAATTCTATATCTGGCAAAACTGTACTTCAAAACTGAAGATTTAAAATATTTTCAGACAAACAGAAAATGAGGGAGTTTGTGAGCAGTAGAAGTGCTCTACAGGAAATAATGGGAGCACTACAGGAGGGAAAATACAGGAGAGCAGTGTGGAGAAGAGTGTAGAAATGAAGACTATCAGTAGGGGTAAAAAGAAGGAAAAATGAGATATGATATATCAGAATAACAATGTTGTTTTGCCCTGTGGATGCAACAATGTGGATGAGCCCTGAGGATATTATGTTGAGTGAAATTAGCCAGGAACAAAAAGAACAAACACTGTATGGTCTCACTAATATGAACAGCATTAATGAGTGAACTTTGTGAATGACAGTTGAGAGTACAGGTTATCAAGAGATTAAAAGAGGATAGAGACTGGGTATTGGATGCAAAAGGAGAACTGAATGTTCAACAGGATTGATTGTAAAGATCCAGAAATGCATAGCACAATACTACTTGATGGTAGCACAATATTATAAGTACACTGAACAAAGATGAATGTGAGTATGGTTGAAACAGGAAATCTAGGGACATATGTGATACTGGAAGGAAAGAGAGAAGTAAAGACTGGGACTGTATAACTTAGCAAATCCTAGACAATGATGGTGATTAAATGTACAAATACAAGAATGCTTTTATATGAGGGAGAACGAATGAATATCAACAGTGCAAGGTGTTGAAAATGGGATGGTATACAGAAAAAATACAATCAATGCAAACCAGGGTCTATAGTTAACAACTTTGTAATTTGTTTCTATTGAATGTAATGAAGGCAATATTCCAAAGCTAAATATCAATAAAAGGGGATATAATGAAGGGGTATGGAATTCTTGGTGTTATGACTGTTTCTCCTTTTTATTTTATTTTTATTTTTTAATTCTTTTTTCCCCTCTTCTTTCTTTATGGAAGAAATGGGAATGTACTCATGTAGATTGTAGAGCTGAATGCATAACTATGTGACTATACCAGGAACTATTGATTGTTTAGTTTAGGATGGATTGTATGGTGTGTGAATAAAACTGCGGGTTGCGGATGGGGCACGTGTCCCTGGGGCATGTCTCCTGGACACGCTCACCTCAGTCCTTTGGCCTCAACACACATCAAGGAATGCAGCAGCTGCTGTACTTTGAAATTTATTGCTTTTTTGTATATATGTTATTTTTTGCAAAAAAGAAAAAAAATCAATTGTAATGAAAAAAAAATTTTTTTTCCTTCTGGCCTCCAATGTTCTGGAGCAGCTAGAAGAAAAAATCTGAGATGATGGTATGATAACCCATGACAAACTCTGGGATCGGTCCCGTAACTACTTGTTGAGGAGTGCTTTGAAAACTACTGCCTTCTTCTTTGTTTGTTTTGTATATATGTTAGATTATCCAATAAAAAAGTTAAAAATAAATAGAAAGATACAAGTGCTGGAGAAAAAGCAGAGAGAGAGAGATATACCTATTCACTGTCAGTAGGGAAGTTGAATGGTGCAGCCTCTCTGGAGGGCACTGCAGTGGTTCCAATAGGAGGTTAAGTTTAGGGTTGCCATATGGTCTTGCAACACCATTATTAGGTATATACTTGGAAGAAGAAGGGACATGAATGGACATCTGCACACTGTGTTTATGGTGGCAGTATTTGTGATTTGCATGACTGGAGGTGGCCAAGAGTACATCAACTGACAATTGAAAGGGTGAGCTGTATATATTTCATACATACAATGATATATTGAATGGCTACAAGAAGCAATGAAGTTGTGAGGCATGCAACTAGGTGAATAAACTTTGAGTACACTATGTTGAATGAAATAAGCCAGAAATGAAAAGACAGATATTATAATGCCTCACTAATACGGACTACCTGTAATGTGCAAACTCTGAGAAGTGAATTTGAGAACATAAGTTGGTCAGGGGAAGGCTTACTGTAAAGGTTCCTAGATTGTAAGCTCTTACAGTCACATCTATACCTGAGTTGTATCTGTTATTTCTAAATTCTCAGATGCTGGGCTCTTTGCGTATAACCTGGTCATTCCCTGGAACTTCAGGTATCTGTGTGGCACCTGAGACTCACAGCTAGAGTTCTGCAGCCATGAAAGTCAGCATTACCCCATACAGCAACTGTTAAAAAAGCTTAGAAAGAGATCAGACTTCAACTAGAGATATGAACGAAGCTGATCTGGTTAGGACTAAGATAAATCACACACTAAAGGGTAAAGGATGATATTGACTATATTTTAAAACTTCAACTTCAGTGTGAAACCAAAGGAAGAGATGTTAACTTGGTGTAAAATTTATATTTTTGGTAGCACACTATCTAATTTAAATTGTATGGTCAGTTTATTTGAACACCATCATTGAACCTTGACTAGCGAGTGAGATCTTGTTGGTTTGTACAGGCTGATGTGATGCCCTGATACACCCCAAAGTAATCGGGGCAGGAGATAAAAAAGTATTTGCAAAGTCCCCTTGAGGGACTGAGAGAAAATATGGCAATATTAAACTTCCCCATCTGGGGAAGACCTGATATTCTCACAAGCATTGGAGACTACCAATTTAATAAGCCAAGCCTCCATTCTTAGGGCTTGCCCTTATGAAACTTATTCCTATGAAGGAGAAGCTAAGACTACTTATAATTATGCCTAAGAGTCACCCCAAAAGAACCTCTTTTATTGCTCAGATATGGCCTCTCTCTCTAAACCAACTCTTCAGGCAAACTCCCCCTTACATGGGGCATGACTCTCAGGGATGTAAATTTCCCTAGCAATGTTGAAACTGACCCTGGCATCATAAGATTAACAAAAACTTCTTGACCAAAAGGAGGAAGAGAAATGAAACAAAATAAATGTTCAGTGGTTGATAGATTTCAAATAGAGTCCAGAAGTCATTCCAGAGGTTATTCTTATGCATTATATAAATATTTCTTTTCAGTTTTTGCTGTATTGGACTAACTAGAAGGAAATGCCTTAAACCATTGAACTGTAATCCAGTAGTCTTGACTCTTGAAGATGATTGTATAACTATATTGCTTTTATGGTGTGACCGTGCGATTGTGAAAACATTGTGACTGACACTGCCTTTATTTAGTGTATGGACAGATGAGTAAAAAAAAATGAGGACAACAAATAAATAAATAAAAGAGGGGATAAGGGACATGGGAAGTTTTGAGTTGTTCTTTTTTACTTTTATTTTTGTTTTTAGTCTTATTCTTATTGTTTTTGGAGCAATGAAAATGTTCAAAATCTATTGTGATAATGAATTCACAGCTATATGATGACACTGTGAACCACTAATTGAATACTTTGGGTGATTCTATAGTATGTGAACATGACAATAAAATTGCATTAAGAAAGAAAATATGAATAAATTTATGCCAAGAAATTCAATAACTTACATAAAGTTGACACATTCCTTGAAAGACATAAGCTACCGGTACATACTAAAGAGGAAATAAATAACACGATTAACCCTATTTATTAGGGAAAATTAATTTATAGTTAAAAACCTTTCCACGAAGGAAATTTCTGGCCCAGATGATTTCTCTCATATATTCCAACAAACAATTAGACAAGATATATTATCATTCTATTCAATTTCTTCCAGGAACTCAAAGAGGACAGAACACTTCCAAAAGCATTCTGTGAGACACACATTATCCTCATTTCAAACCTGACAAATGCAGAGCAAGAAAAGAAAGTTGTGGACCACATCCCTATAAACATGGCCCACAAATTCTAATAATTTTTTAGCAAACTGAATCCTACACTATATGAAAAGCCTAATATATCACGATCAATTGTTTATTGAGAAATATAAGGTATATTTAACATACGAAAATCACTCAGTGAAGCACTCCATATTGACAGTCTGAAAAAAAGAAAAAATATATCATTACATCAACAGGTATAGAAAAGTGATTTGACAAAATCCAACATCCATTCCTGATTTTTTTAAAAAACTTGCAGCAAACTAGGAATAAAAAGATGATAAAAGAATCTACAAAAAACTTGCAGCTACATCATGCTAGTGGTAAATAACTGAATGTCCCCTAAGATTGGGAAAAGGCAATGACACTACTCTTACCCTTTCAACATTGATCTAAGAGAACCTAACCAATGCAATAAGGCAAGATAAATAAATCAAAGGCATCAAGATTAAAATGGAAGAAATAAAACTAGCTTTATTTGCAAAGAACATGATCATCTATGTAGAAAATCCAGTTGAATATGCACAAAATCCACCATAACTAACAAAGGAGTATAGTATAGAAGTCATTTGCATTTGTATTTAGTAGCAACAAAAAATTAGAAATTGACATTTTAAAAAGTGTCATTTGCAATACATCAAAAAGTAAGAAATACTTCAGGGTAAATTTGACAAAAGTTTTCTAGTACTTGTACACTAAAATAGATTTTAAAAATTGCTGAAAGAAATTAAAGACCTAAATAAATGAAGATTTACCATGTCCATTTAAGAAAAGACATAGATATTGTTAAGATCTCAATTCTCTCTAAACGGATATACAGTTCAACAATCCCATTCCAAATTTCAGCAGGATTATTGTCTGAACTGACAACCTAACACTAAAATAAATGTGGACAGGCAAAAGGCCTACAATAGCCAAATTAGCTTTGAAGAAGAACAAAGTTGATCTCAAGACTTTTTATAAGCCACAGAAATCAAGATGGTGTCATATTAGGATAAAGTAAGACAAACAGATCAATGAAACAGAAGAGTCTAAAAATAGACCCACACACATAAGGTCAATTGATTTTCAACAAAGTTGCTAAAGCCATTCTGTGGGAAGGAAAATCTTTTTAACAAATGGTGCCTGAATGATTAAAAGGATCTATCAAAAAAAAAAAAAGGATTTAGTACAGGAGAGCCAGCACTATTCTGAAAGAGAAACAATGAAGCTAGGGAATTTATACTATCATAAATACTCAGTATATTTTTGACAAATGTACCAAGTCAATACAATAGGGTAAGAAAAAATCCTTTTAATAAATGGTGCTGGAAAAAAATTAATATCTGTGCATAAAATTTGAGCTTCAATACTTACATAAATGTAAAAGGTAAAAATCTATAACCATAGAGATTTTAGGAAAAAAGTAAGAAAGTTCTTCTTAGACAGGACTTCAAAAACATTAACCATAAATTGGATTTCATCAAAATAAAAAAAGGCCTATGGCTCAAGAAACACCACTAAGAAAATGAATAGTCAAGTCATAGACTTGAGAAAGTATTCACAATACATATGTGACAGGTGGCATGTATTTAAATACATACAAATTAATAATAATAAAATACAATTCAATTTTAAAATTGGTCAGAAGACCTAAACAATCATTCGCGAAAGAAGACATTCGAACTACCAGAAAGCACATGAAAAGGAGCTGAACATCATTAGCCATTTGAGAAATTGAAATTTAAACTATGATGTAATGAAATTTCACATCCACTAGAAAGGATAAAATATTTTTAATATATGACAACAACAAATGTGGTGAGGATATAGAGTAGTTGGAACTCTCATACAGTGCTCATGGGAATGTAAGGAATGCAACAAACAATTTGGAGAACTGCTTAACCATTTCTCATAATATTAAATACGCATATCCCCTTATGACAGCAATTATATTTCTAGGTATATAACAAAAGAAATGCAAACTTATGTTAACAAAGAGATTTTAAAAGAATAGTCATAGCATCCATATTCACAATAGTCAAAAATTGGAAAAGTATACATTTCAATCAACTACAAAAGTAGGTAAGCAAACTGTAGTATATTCACAGAATGAAATACCACTCAAGAAGAAAAAAGTTTAAAACTACTGGTAATTGCAAAAATGTGTCTGAAGTTTGTAATGATTACTCTGCTTGCAGAAAATGAATACAAAATTGTACTTCAATAGAAAGAAAGCAAAACTTTGGCCCCAATGATCTTTGTCCATGTTACTACATCCATTAATGTGTTTCATTACATGGCAAAAGGGACTTTGAGTATGTAATTAAGGTTACTACTCAGTGGACCTTGAAATAGGGAGATCATTCTGGATTATGCTGGTGGGCCCAATTAACTACATGAGCCCTTAAAGGCAGAGACCAAAAAGGAAGCCATAAGAACTCAAAGCTTAAGAAAAACTAGACTGGCTTACAGATGGAGGGTCAGTGTGTAGATGTGAGAAAGAAAGAAATTCTGCCAGCAACCGCTGTTCAGAAGGGATCACTGAGCCCCTTAAGAACTTTAAGCCAACCCTTTGATTTTGGCCTTATGAGACGCTGAGTGGAGAATCCAACCACATTTATTGGAAGATAATAAATGGATGTTGTTTTAAGTCACTGAGTTTAGGGTAATTTTTTATATACCATGAAAAAAATAATATACCATATGATCCCATTTATTGAGTTATTAGAACAGGGAACACTAATCTATGATAGTAGAAGTCAAAAAGTAGTTGCCGGGCAGGCCACAGTGGCTCAGCAGGTAAGAACGCTTGCCTGCTGTGCCCGAGGACCTGGGTATGATTCCTGGTGCCTGCCCATATAAAAAAAAAAAAAAAGAAAGTAGTTGCCTCTGAAGGAAGAGAACTAAGAAAAATGGGCACAAGAGAAATTTCTGGGATAATAGAGATGCTCAATACATTGTTTTGGATGGTTATTACATCTTGTTTCAGTTTGCTAAAGCTACCAGAAGGCAACATACCAGAAACAGTATGGCTCTTATAAAGGGGATTTATTAAGTTACAAGTTAGAATTCTAAGGTCATGAAAATGTCCAAATTAAGACATCAACTAGGGGATACCATCACTCAAGATAGGCCAGTCACATCCAGAGTTCCTCTGTGAAAAGGGAAGGCATATGGTGACATCCACTGTCCTGTCCTGATTTCTGGTTTCAAATGGCTCTCTCAGCTTCTTGCCTCTCCTAGGACATTTCCTTCAGCATCTCCAAATGTCTGTGTCCTCTCCAAAATGTCCCTCTTTTAAGGGGCCCCAGTAAGTGGATTAAGACCCACCTTGAATAGTCAGGGTCACATCTCCATGCAAACAGCTTTATCAAAGTGTTCCACCCAGCAATAGGTCTGCCCCCATAAGATTGTATTAAAAGAACATGGCATAGGACAGCTGGAAGTAAAAACCTAAAATTGTGGAATTGTAACCCATATCAAACTCTGAAATCTGTTCTACAACTAATTGTTGCAATGTGCTTTGAAATTTACTGCTTTTTAGTATATGTTATTTCTCACAAAAAAGAAAAATATATATTTCTTCTAGCCTCCAGTGTTTTGGACCAGCTAGAAGGAAAAATCTGAAATAGTGGAATTGTAACCCATAACAAAATCTGAAATCTATTCTGTATCTACTTATTGAAGTGTACTTTGAAAATCATTGCTTTTTTTTCTTTTCTTTGTACATATGTTATATTTAACAATAAAAATGTTTTTTAAAAAAAGAACATGGCTTTTCTGGGGTATATAACAGTTTCAAACCAGCACACATGATTTCATAAAACTGTAAAAGTCAAACTTTGTATTGCCATAGAAATTTAAACCATGAGATACCACTTCATGCCCATAAGAATGGTTAAAATAAAAAATATTGACAATACCAAGTGTTGACAAGGATATGGAACAACTGGAATACATACATTGTTGATGGAAGTGTAAATTAGTGCAACCAATTTGGAGAAGTGCTTGGCAATTCTTATGAAGTTAAACATACATTCCTCCCCAATTCTAGCAATTCCACTCTTAGGAATTTATCTAGGGAAAATGGAGATATATCCACAATACTGTTTGTACAACAATGATTATAACAGATTTATTTATAACAGCCCCAAACTTAAAGCCCAAATAGTCATTAATAGAAAAATGGATTAGCAAGTTGTAGTATATCTATCTACACAATGGAATACAACTCAGTAGCAAAAATAAATGGAACCCACAGCAAAGAAGGATCTTAAAAATGTCACACCAAATAAAATAATCTCTGCACAAAAGAATGCACTGCTGATGCCATTTATATGAAGTCCAAGAAAGGAAAACTTAGTTTACAGTGACAGATATTAGAAAGTAGTTGCCTCTGGGGCTAGAGGTGGTTAATTAAATGTAAAGAGGCGCAAAGGAACTTTGGGGGTGATGGACATATTTTATATCATTTTAGGGATCTGAAGACACAGGAGTAAATAATTATCAAAACTCATTAGACTGAATACTTAAGTCCTGTACAATATATTGTCTGTAAATTATATTTTATGTAAGATATGGGTAAAATCTAAGGAAGTAGGAATGGAATTCATTTAGTTATCCACTTATTTTCATTGATCTGGTTAATTGTTGAGTGCCTACTATGTGCTGAGCCCTCAAGCTACAAGATCATTTTGGTTTGGCATTCTTTGTCCTCTCATCTTGAAAGAAATCCTTCTTAAATGACAAATTTCATCATTTCAAACAGATATTTGTAGCATGAATGGTGGAAAATTACGTATTATAAATACACTATTAACATAAAACATTTCTCTTCCTAAAATGAGAATATAAAATGCAATGTAGTAATTGTCATAGGAAATGGAAAATGGTGTGGCTAAGGAGTGGTTTGATTTAGAATTTTGAGTCCACTCAAACTTTATGGGTTTGAAAAATTTGAATTAAACTGAAGGAAGATATTGGCGGCTATATTCCTTTAATTGTTTATTTCTATTCTGGCAGCATTTGTCTGCTGCAGACCATTTATTCTCTGCTTCCATCTTTGCTAATATCATCCAAGATCATTTAAATTTTATACTGTGGTGATTCTACAGATTTGAAGGTTTTATAGAGAATAGAGGGATTATTTTAGAGATACATAGTTTAATAAAAATTCCATTTCATCTTCATGGAATATTTTGGTTGTTCAAACTTTAAAGCAATTTACAGTTCGCAAAAGAAGAAACACTTGACAAAAGGTAAGCGTTTCTAATAATAAAGGAAAAATAAATTCACGGATACCATGACGTTGCCTCTCAAATTATAAAATATATTGAAAAGTGCATTACCTAGGTTTGCTTGGGGTATGGCAAGGGTTAATAGTGCAAATGTTAACTGGCAGGGTCTTAGAAGACCCGTACGGCTATATGAGTCAAAAGCCTTAAAAATACAGGAAGCCCTTAACTGCACAGTGCCACGTTATCTGAAATTCCTTCCTATCAGAACTACGCAGAATGAGAATGCCTGTATTGCTCTAGATCCAACAATTCTACCAACAGAAATCCACTTTGAGATGACAAATAGAGAAGTATGAAAAGATTATAAGTATATTCATTGGGGCCTTATTTATAATAGAAAAAAACTTGGAAATGATCAGCATGTCCAACAATAAGGAAATGATTAAATTATGGCAGTTTCACATAGTGGAACACTATGCTCCCATAAAAATCATGTTACCAAACAATAGCTAAAGACATTTGGAAATAATCATGGTATGATAGACAATAAAAAAGAAGGATTAAAAAAAGTTGAGTTTAGAGTGATCTCAATTTTATGGGCAACACAGCAGTCCAGTCTTGGGTACATATACATATGATATCAGTTTAAATTAGCAAAATAACAAGGGCTCTTTCTGAGTGATGAGTTTATGGGTAAAATCTGGAATTTTTCTTCAGTGCTTCTCTAGCTCCCTAATCTTTGCTATGAAGCTGCAGTTTTTTATTATAGAAGTTATATAATAAACATACAGTTCCCATATACCACCACCACCACCACCGGCCCACACGCAGAATTTCCCTATTCGTAATATTTTACATTAGTGTGGTACTTCTCTGACAATTGATGAAACAATATTTGAATAATTATACTAGTAACTATTTGACATAGCTTACATTAAGTTTATTGATTGTGTGGTACAGTGCCATGCTTAAAATGTTCATTCTAGCAGCATGTATATATAATCTAAAATTTCACCTTTTAACTATATTCAGATATATATATTTCAGTAGCGTTAATTACAATTATTACAACATTGTGCTGACATCACCATCATCCATTTCCTGTCATCCCAAACAGAAATTTTTTTACCAATTAAGTATTAACTCCCCATTTTCTCCCCCACCCCAGCCCCTGGTAACCTGTATTCTAGTTTCTGACTCTACGAATTTGCTTATTTTAATATTTCTTATCAGTGGGATCATACGTTATACATGCTAGGTGTGCACGGCTGATTCCACTCACTCCTTTGTCTTCAAGGTTCCCCCTGTTGTTGACTGTATCAGAACTTCATTCTTTTTACAGCTGAATTATATTCCATTGTGTTGATATACCACATTTGTTTATCCATTCGCCAGTTGAGGGACACTTCGGTTATTTATATCTTTTGGCAATTGTGAATAAAGCTACAAGAAACATTGCTGTGCACATAGCTGTTTGAATCCTGGTCTTCAGTTTTGGGGAGTGCATATATAGCTGTGGGATTGCTGGACCATATGGTGATTCGATACTTAACTTTCAAGGGAACTGCCAAATTATATTTCACGGTAGTTGCATCATTTTGCATTCCCACCAACAATGAACTAGTGTTCCTATTTCTCCACATCCTCTCAATCACTTCTTATTTTCTGTGTTTTGTTCATAGTAACCATTCTAGTGGGTGAAAGATGATAACTCACTATGATTTGATTGCATTTCCCTATGGTTAATGATGGTGACAATCTTATGTTATTTTTGGCTAGTTTTATGTCTTATTCAGAGAAATGTCCATTCAAATCCGTGGACCAATTGTAATTTGGTTATTTGACCTTGTGTGGTTAAGTTGAAGGATTCTTTTATATATTTTGGATATTAAACCTTTATCAAATACATGGTTTCCAAATATTTTGAAGATGCAGAAATATTTTTAATTTTGATAAAGTCCAATTTATCTATTTCTTCTCTGTTGCTTGTGTTTTTGGTATGAAGAATAAGAAAACATTGCCTAATACAGAGTTTTGAAGATTCTTTCCTATTTGTTTAGATGTTTTATAGTTGTGGGTCTTATGTTTAGGATTTTGATCCATTTTGAGTTTATTTTTGCATAGGTATCATTCTTTAGTATATTAATATCCAGTTTCCCAACAACATTTATTGAAGAGACTATTCTTTCCCTATTGAGTGAACTTGGCACCCTTGTCAAAAATCAGTTGTTCATAGATGTGTTTATTTCTGAGCTCTCAAGTTGCTTCCATTGGTCTGTATGTCTGCCCTTGTGTGACCATCATTCTGTTTCGGTTACAGTAGCTTTGTTATAAGTTTTAAAATCAGGAAGTGTGAGCCCTCCAAATCCATTCTTCTTTCTCAAGGTGGTTTTTGCTAGTTGGGGTTCCTTACCTCTCCATATAAATTTGATATTTTTTTTCATTTCTGCAAATATGGATGTTGGAATTTTAATTGGAATTGCATTGGATCTATACATTCTCTTAGGTAGACTTGACACCACAACAATATTTAGTCTTTCATTTATTTAGGTTTTCTTTGATTTCTTTTAATAATATTTTGTAGTTTTCCATGTATACATCCCCTACATCCTTGGTTAAATTTATTTCTAGATATTTAGTTGCTATTGTAAGTGGAATTTTTTTTCTTGATTTCCTCCTCAATTACTAGTGTATAAAAAACACTACTGATTTTTTGTGTGTGTTGATCTTGTATCCCACCACTTTGCTGAATTCATGTATTAGCTTTAGTAGCTTTGTTGTGGATTTTTCAGGATTTTCCATATATGATATTAGGTCATCTGCAAATAGGAAATGGATTACTTCTTCCTTTCCAATGAGAATGTCTTTTATGCATTTTTCTTGCCTAATTTATTTGCCTAGAAGTTCCAGTACAATGTTGAGTAACAGTGGTGACATGGGGCATTCTTGTCTTCTTCCAGATCTTGGAGAGAAAGATTTAAATCTTTCAGCATTGAGTAAGATGTTATCTGTACGTTTTTTCATATATGCCCTTTATCATGTTGATGAAATGTCCTTCTAGTCCTAGTTTTTAAAGTGTTTTTATCAAGAAGCAGTATTGGATTTTGTCAAATGCCTTTTCTGTGTTAACTGCAAAGGTCATGGTTTTCTCCCCCTTCATTCTGTAATGTAGTATGTTATAGTAATTGATTTTCATATTTTTGATCACTATGGTTCACCTGGGTTAAATCCCACTTGACTGTGATATATAGTTACTTTTCTGTGGCATTGGATTCAGTTTGCTAGTATTTCATTGATGACTTTTGCATATATATTCACCAGGGACACTTGGTCTGTAACTCTCTTTTCTTTCAGTATTAGGGTAACAGCCTCATAGCATGAGTTAGGAGGTGTTCTCACTTCTTCAATTTTTTGAAGAGTTTGACCCATATTGTTATTAATTCTTTTTGAAATGTTTGATAAAATTAACCAATGTAGCCATCTAATCCTGAGCTTCTCCTTTTTGGAAGGTTTTTTGATTACTGATTCAATCTTTTTACTTGAAACTGGCTGGCTGAGATCTTTTATTTCTTCTAGAGTCAGTGTGGGAAGTTTATTCCTAGTAAATTTTACATGTCATCTAGTTTGTCTAATTTGTTGGTATATAGTCATTCACAGTGCCCTTTTAAACTCTTTTTATATTTCTGTGGGGTTGGTGGTAATGTCCTTCCCTTTGTTTCTGATCTTAGTCATTTATGCCCCTTCTTTTCTCTGTCAGTTGAGCTAAAGGTTTGTTTATTTTACTGATCTTCTCAAAGAGCCAAATTTTAATTTTGTTGACTTTTTTCCCTTTTTTTCACTCTCAATTTCACTAATATCTGCTTTAATTTTGTTATTTCCTTCCTTCCACTTACTTTGAGTTTAGTTTGCTCTTCTTTTTGTAGATCTTCCAGTTGTGAGGTTGGATCTCTGATTTGAGAGCTTTCTTCTTTGTTTTAGTGTAAACATATGGAGCTATAATTTTTTTCCCAGCACTGCTTTTGCTACATCTTATAACTATGTGTTGTGTTTTCATTTTCATTTGCCTCAAGATATTTCCTAATTTTGTGACCCTTTGATTGTTTAATTTCCACATATTTGTGAATTTCCCAGTTCTCCCACTATTATTTCTAGCTTCATTCCATTCTGGTCAAAGAAGATACATTGTATGATTTCAATTTTTTATTTATTTTTTAGGCTTATTTTGTGACCTAACATAGGTTCTTTCCTGCAGGGTGATACATCTGAACTAGAAAAGAACATATATTCTGCCACCATTGTATGAAATGTTCTATATAAATAAGTCTGTTATCTTGAGTTGGTTTATATTATGATTCAACATTTCTATTTCCCTATTGTTCTTCTGTCTACATGTTATATCCATACATTGGTATATATAGGTATATATATATTGGTATATTGAAGTCTCCTACTATTTAATATAGAACCATCTATTTCCCCCTTCAGATTTCTCAACATTTGCTTCATATATTTTGGGGCTCTGTTGTCAGGTACATATATATTTGTAATTGAGCAGGATTGGTATTAATTCTTCCTGGAATATTTGGTAGAATTCTAAAGCTATTGGGTCTGGAATTTTCATTGTTGAGAGGTTTTTGATGACATTCAATCTCTTTACTTTTAATTGGTCTGTTGAGGTGTTCAATTTCTCCTAGAGTCAGTGTAGGGTATTTATATGTTTCTAGGAATTTGTCCATGTCATTGAACTTGTCTACATTTTCCACATACGGTTGTTGATAGTATCCTCTTTGATCCTTTTAATTTGTGTGGTCAGTAGTCACACATGCCTGTCATTTCTGATTTTAATTATTTTTATCTTTTCTCTTCTTTTCCCTCTGTCAGTCTAGCTAAAGTTTGTCAATTTTATTGATCATTTCAAAAAAGTAACTTTTGGGTGGTGCAAGGGTAGTTCAGAGGTAGAATTCTTTCCTGCTATGTGGGAGACCCCATTCAATTCCCAACCCATGTACTTCCAAAAATAAATAAATAAATAAATTCAGGAAATTGCTTGAAATAAATACAAGAAATTGCTGCAATAATGAGATAGTCACATGGAAGAAGAATGAAATGTGACCCACACCATACAGCATACGAAAGAAAAAAAAGCAACTTTTGGTTTTGCTCATGTTATTGAAATGCTACTTCATTTATTTCTGCTCTAATCATTTTATCTCTTTCCTTAAGCTTGCTTTGGGTTTAGGTTGATGGTTTTTTTCCTATGTCATTCAAATATGCAATTAGATCTTTAACTTGAGCTCTTTCTTCTTTTTAGTGTAAACATTTAGGGCTATAAATTTCCTTCTCAGCATTACCTTCTTTGCATCCCACAAGTTTTGATAAGGTATGTTCTCATTTTCATTCATCTCAAGATATTTACTAATTTCCCTTGTGAGTTTTTTCTTTGGTCCATTGATTGTTTAAGAATGTGTCATTAAATCCATGTTTTGTGGATTTTCCAGTTCTCAGCCTGTTGTTGATTTTTAGCTTCATTCTATTGTGGTCAAAGATATTTTCTGTAA
>PVIY010036061.1:0-25780 GCA_004026745.1 Myrmecophaga tridactyla
AGGATTTTAGTGGAAATTTTATTGCCCAGTTTAAAATAAGATGATAAAAACTTCCTTAGGAGAGTGAACTTTATATCCAAAGTGTCTTAGGAATGAAAACATCAGTATGGAGTCATAGAAATAATATAAGAGAGGAAGTGAGGTTATTATTAAACGTAAAATTCTAGGAGGAAATTCAGAAAGATGGTATGAGAGTGAATAAAGCTTACAATGGGAGAGATTTGGTTAATCACCATAATAACCAGGATTAGATAGTTTGAGTAATTAGAACAACTTGCTTCTTTAAGATGAACTTAAGAAAGGCTAAACTTATAAAACCTTTAGAAGAAAACACATGAGCAAATTTTTATGACTTTGGATTAGATAATGGTATCTAATGCTTAGCATGACTTCAAAGCACAATTAACAAAAGAATAAAAAATAAATTAGACTTTATCAAAATTAAAAACTTTCAGATTTCAAAGGACACCATCAGGAAAAGAGAACCCACAGAATGGGAGAAAATATTTCCAAATGAAATATTTATTAAGACATTTGCATCAAAATATAAAAATGACTCTTACAACTCAACACTAAAAAGACAATAATCCAGTTTAAAACAGGAAAAGTATCTAAATTGACATTTTTTCACTAAGATAAGATGTGCAAATGGCCAACAACCACATGAAAAGATGCTCAACATCATTAGACATTAGGGAAATGCAAATAAAAATAATAAGATAATATCTCACAACAATAGGATGGCTAAAGTGAAAATGACGGACAGTAATAAGCATTGGCACAAAGAAAAAATGGGAATACTCATACTTACTGGTGAAAATGTAAAATGGTGCAGCTGTTTTGGGAAACAACTTGACAGTTCTTCAAACAGTAAGACATAGAGTTACCATATGACACAGCAACGCCACTCCTTGGAATATACACAAGAGAACTGAAATCTTATGTCCAAATCAAAGCTTATTGATGACTGTTTATAGTATCATTATTCATAATAGTCCAAAGCGGAAACAACCATTAATGGATAAGCAAAATGTGGTATATCCATAAAATGGAATATAACTCAGAAATAAAAAAGGAATGAAATACTGACACAGGCTAAAACATGGGTGAACCTTGAAAACATTAGGTTAAATGAAAGAAGATAGACCCAAAAAGCCACATATGGTATGCTCCATTTATATAAACTACTGGAATAGGCAAATGCACATAGATAAAAAATAGGTTAGTGGTTGCCAGAGGCTGGGGAGAAAGGGAAATGGGGAGTTCTGCTGATGGCCATTTTATGTTTTTGGGGTGATGAAATGCCCTATAATTAGTTTAGGGTGAAGATTGTATAACTCTGTGAATATACTAAAAATCACTGACTGTATTGTTTTATATATATATATATATGTGTATATATATATATATATATATATATATATATATATATATATATATATATATATATATTGCGCTCCTGCGGCCAGCCCCGCCCACAAGGCTACCACGGAGCCACTGACTGTATTTTTAATAAAGGGTGGATTTGATGGTATGTAAATAATACTTCAGGAAAGGTGTTATATAAAAAAGATATACTTCAGAAAGATTGGTTTGTGGTTTTTATGCCCCTTACCAAAATAAAATTTTACTTGTGCTTTGAAAGAAAAGAAATTCATTATGATTTGTTGTGAGATATTTTTAACACACAGTGTCTTGTCAATTCAACTCTTGATTCCTCAGACTGAGGACAATCAGTGTCCATCTATAGTGCACATAGCACAAATCTCTGCTGACATGGATAAAGGAGGTAGCTAGAAGACTCTTGAACTTGGGGAGAAAGCATTGTGAACAAGATCTGCCAGGAAGGAAGGCCCTGGGCAGTCTGATTTGCAGACTCAGTAGCCATTAAATCTGGGAATGCCATTCTATACACTCATATTATACTCATAGATGCTGTAGTGGGTTGAATTGTGATCTCCAAAGATATATCCACCTGAACTTCAGAATATGAACTTATTTGAAATAATGGTCATTGCAGATATAATGAAAGTAGTGAGCCCAAATGAGATCATCCCAGATTAAGGCAGAGCCTAAATCTTATGACAAGCGTCTTCATAAGAGACAGAAGAGACACAGAGCCATGGGGATGAAGCTCCACAAAAATGGAGGCAAAGACTGGAATTATGCTGCCACAAACTGAGCAACTCCAGGAGCCACCAGAAGCTAGGAAAGGAAAGGAAAGTTTCTCCCTTAGAGCCTCTTGGGAGAACGATGCCCTGCTGACACCTGGATTTCAAACTTCTGGCCTCCAGAAATGTGAGAGGTTGAATTTCTGCTGTTTTAAAACATCGAGGTTGTGCAAATTTGTTGTGGAAGCCCTAGGAATCTAAAACACTTCAGTAACAGTGCAGCAAGAATGACTTTCTAATAGGAAATTTATGATACTCGGGTGCTTTGACAGATTTTCAGTAACAGTTTCGTGAGAAATTTTTGCATGAACCAGATTGCACATTCTGTAATCAACTGTAATTGATATCTACATGTCTAACTAGTTCATAATGTGCCTTACATTTAGAATTGTTCAAACAAAATAGGAATTTCATAGACCAACAGGTCTGAGCCCTTTGTGTTATATAAGAATTGCTTAAGAAAAGCCATGGACAGTAGTGAAAATGGCAGGATAGACATCCAGCTGCAGCAAGGGAGAAGTGAAGCCAATATATGTTCTCACTCTGATTAGTGAAAAGATAGGACTTTAAGGGTACTGGGGAGCTTGAATTTAACTGAAAGGAGTCTGGTATTGGGCATACGCATGTATATGGAGGAATTGTACAGTTGTTTTGAGAACAGTAGGTTTGTGCATTCTTTCTGAGATCAGTACGTTAAATGGTTAGACAGTATTACACTATCTTGGGTAAAACTCAGCATGGGTACAGAGGGTCCAACAAGGGACATGTCTTAGCATTAGAGAAGTCCACATTAAAGTTTGGACAATTCTCCGGTGCAAAGTTTGTACAAGAACGTGGAGCCAAGTAGAGTCTCCTTTCAGGATTCACAAAAGAAACCTAGGAAAACAACTCAATGAAGTATTCTTTTTATTTTTTTTACCTAGTCAGCAGAGATTTTGTGAATGGATCTTAGGCTACTGAGCTTCTCTCCTTTCTACATTACCCCAGTATATTTGCAGCATCCCCCCAAAACAAATTCTTTACAAACTGAATTTTAGTATAAACTACACTTGCATATACTTACAGTTTCTTAATAAGCAAAAGCAACATTTGAGAGTCATCTATTTCACATGCATAATGTACATTATTACATTTAATCCTCAAACAATAATAAAGGCTATTTTACAAATGAAGAAAACAGATACAGAAAAATTGACCCTCAAAGATGTTAGCCCATTTTCTTGAAGTCATACATTTAATAAATCTTGGAGAGTTAGAAACTAAACCCCATTATTTAAGCTTTCTAGACAGAATTCTATTCATAATACCATATAGGCTCTGGGACCCAGAGAATTCCATGTCCATAGTAATTTAATGCATGTATGCAAAGGCATTGTCTTGATTGTTTGAAAATGATGCTAGTTACAATTAAGAACAAACTCTAAAGCATAAGTAGCTCCCATGTGTCTATTTTAGAATCAAGTTGTGCAATTATGGCAAAGGAAGTCATGCAAAGCTTAACCTGACAAAATTGAGTGTTCTAGGTTGATTGACTCTGAAACATCAAAAATAATAATAGGAAAATTTTATCACAGTAGGTATGTGTTTGTGAAAATGTCACTGTATGTACTGTATTGCTTTTGCATAATTGTTGCATTTCAAATTTATTCACTGAACAAGCTAATTCAACAGACAAGTTGTCATTAAATTTAACTGGTGGGAGGCATACAAGATCTACAAGATTTTAATCGCTCAATCGTTTCTTCAGCCATCATTTAAAAAATCTTTACTGAATATACTAGTCATTTACAATGAAAAGAGCAATATCAGTACAATTATTTTGAAATCTGTTTCTTAACCCGTGATTCTGAAGTAAAATTTTAGAGAAAGATTTTGATAGTATTTTAGCTGTGTTTTTTTCCTATCACCATAATATTCACTCTATGATTCACTTACAGTATACGATCAATAATTTAGCTACGGCTCAGTTCTCATACTAATAGGTAAGAATTAGGATTAAGGATATGAATTCTAATACTATAGATGTAATAATTTTGAGTTAAACATAATAAAGAATATAATACCATGTATTGCATTTCAAATTTATTTTACAATTTCTTAAATGCAAAATTAAATATATGACTGTCATTTAAATTTTTAAGATGTTCATTTTTTGTTTTATTAACTACAAGCATATTATAAATATAAGTTATTTTCAATTCACATATGTTTCAGAAATATTTAGCAATCATTCCCATCATTTAGAAATAATACTATAAAAAGTATATAAATGCAAATACGGAACTAGCAAGGGTATGGCACCGTCTTTATGAATTAAGAATTTCCATATATGCATATATATGTACATATATTTACAATATATATTGTATATATTGAGAGCTCTTTTAGAAGATTACTCATTAGTTATTATATCTTTTCAAAATATTTCATCAGGAAAAAAATCATCGTTCAGAAGCTTTTCTTGAAATATGGCAACCTGACTGCCTTTCATTTTCCCTTCAGCTCCCCAATTTAAGTTTATCTCTGAGTCATGCAGTGAGCGCTGTGAAATGTAAACTGATTCGGTTAGAGTGAGGCCACAGTTTGTTTAGGCCCTGGAGAGGGGAGTAGGTGGGGCTTCCTCAGCCCAAGGAAGGAACAGGGGAACTGAGGCAGGAGGAAGCTGGGCAGGCATTCAGCTGTGCATGGATTCTGCAACGGGAGTGAAGACACATAGAGCCCTCAACTAAGAGAAGGTCAGGTGGGGATTAAAACTGGTTCCTAAACTAGAGACTATGTGAATGCAAAGACCATGGGGGGTGGGGGGAGTGTTTTTCCCTTGCAGCATGATTCCACAGGTCCAGAGCCCAATTTGCCTTTCAGGAATTTTATAATTCTTTTCATTAAGAATACATATCTACACACACATATATATCTCCATAAATAGATCTATCTACACCTGGGAGAATGTTAATGTAACTATTTCCATATATCCTGACTGCTGTGATTTCAAAATACATTTTTAAATGTATCTTTAAAATTTACCTATAAAAGAAAGTCATCATTTTCTTTCTATCGACCCATAATTAGCATTAATATTTATCAATACGTATTGCATAACTGCCACAGAATAGTAGATTACTTTTATTTCTAAGGTTCACTTAAAATTAATTGTTTCAAATCTGTAAATATTTTATTTAAAAATACAATAAGTCATGATTCATCTTCCTGGGTCTGATTATAACTTTATAATCTTATAAGACTTTCTATAATTTATTAAGAATAGAGTTTATCTGAATTGATTAGTGTTTAATCTTTTATTTATGCATAGAGAGCCTATATACAGTACCAAAAATTTTAAAAATTAAATATATTTTGAAAATGAGCTCCTCTTGTAGAATATGTTGGCTGACTTACATTAAGGAGGAATTAATTAAAGGTCAGATTTACTTAAATGAAAGAAAATGCATTCGTTTTAAAAATATATGTATGCATATGTCTATGCATGTAGACATATATGCATTGTAAATATATATGTGTGTGGATATATATGTATATAGATATGTATATGGATATATGTGTATCTAAATATATATATCTAGCAAACTATGCTAAAAAATATTTCAGAGACTTAAGAGAAATCATTACTTCATTACTGCTGAAAATGGTGAAAATTTTGTGAAACCTATTTACAGATTATAACTAATAAAATGAACTTAGGGTTGCTCTGTGCTATGATTTTTCCTTCAAGTTTTTTTTTTTTTTTTTTTTTTTTTACATGGGCAGACACTGGGAATCGAACCCGGGTCCTCTGGCATTGCAGGCAAGCATTCTTACCTGCTGAACCACCGTGGCCTGCCCTTTCCTTCAAGTTTTGTCAAATTTAGGAGATGGCTATTTACATAAATGCAAGCATTATAATAGAATTATAAGATTTGCTTTCACTCTATGGTTTGATGTCAGTACAAATGTGCATAAGAGAGAAGTGTCATTCAAAACACAGAGCTGTGGAGGAGCAGTAACTACTCTGCTTTATTTATTTATTTATTTATTTATTTATTTATTTATTTATTGCTCTTTGAAATAAATATCAGGACTCTTTCACTGGTTACAAAATTTCACCAGCCTTGTATGAAAGCAACCGTGGTGGATGTCTAATCTTCAGCATTTTAAATATTTTGTCATCTACAGATAAATTTTTGTTTACATTTTACTCTTAAGTTATTTATAACTCATCTCAATTTGGTGGACAATGCTTTTGTAAAGAGAAATGAAACACTGGTAAATGATATCTTATTCGCTTTGCCTTTAGAATTTAGAAACTCCTATCAGGTATTCTTATTTTCATGGTAATATAATTATATGAAAAAGTTCAATAAGAATCCGTCCATCTTATTGACAGGCTATAATTAGAAACATTGATTATGCAGCCAAGGCCTTGCCTGGAAAGTCAAATTTGAGAATGATGCTCATTTGATTAAATATGAGTAGAACTTATGGAACCAAGGTAGATATTATGAAGGCAGAGCTCACAAAGTCCTTTTGGGAAAACTGGCCCAGTACCTAGCTTACAAGATTTTCACCCTAACAGATGAATGATAAAAGTCATCTCTGCCAGGTGATATTTGCAGGACCTAAATAAGAGAGGAATTTGTTTGAATTTGTACTTACTGAAGATGAAATCTAATGGTGAGTTCTTGCTTCTCTTCCTAGTCTTAAGAGGATTTTAAAAATCCAATCTGAGATTCCTTCTGAAAACTTCCATCATTCTAAAAAATGGCTAACCACAAAGAATCACTCTGCTCTAAAATATTCTGAGATAATATGAACACCTATTCCTCCTTTTGACTCCCTTAAGATTTGTGGATCACTCTCTTACTGACCTGCCTCTGAAAATCCTTGGCCCCACTCCTTTTCTTTGAAATGTTCCTCATAAATGAATGTTCTTCTCATTGCAATACCCTAAATATAATAATTTCTTTAATTGTCTGGTGCATGCAGCCTTTCACAATTGCATTACTCATGTGTTGAAAAGTAGTTCACTGTAGTGTTTGGGATTATTTTTAGGTTCTTTATGCTGTTTCGTTAACCTATTCCTTCCACTGATACCACACAGCCTTGCAAATGGTATTGCATTTTTTTTTATTTTGGCTTCCATGTGTCTAGTCCCAGTGTGTAGAAAAATAGTTGACTATTGTCAGTGGAACATGTATACCGCGTCTTTGCTGAAATCGGTTAGTTCTTCAAGTAAATTTGTATATTCCTTGGAATTTTGAAGATAGAACATGATATTTTCTGCAAATAGGGACAATTTTATTTCATCCTTTCTGATTTATATGACTTTTATTTCTTTTTCTCTATTGTTCCAGCTAGAACGTCCAATACTATGTTGAATAGCAGTGTTGAGAGCAAATATCTATGACTTCTTTGAGATCATAGGGGGAAAGCATTCAGTTTCTTACTATTGAAAGTATGATTTAGTTTGGGCATTTTGTAATGTTCTTTATCGACTTTAGATAGTCGCCCTCAATTCCTAACTTGCTGACAGTTTTTATCATGAAAACATGGTGAAATTTTGTTAAAATTTTTTTGTATATCAAATAATTATATAATATGATCTTTCCCCTTTATTTAGTAACATCAATTTGTTTTCCAGGACTTAACCAGCTTTGCATTCCTGCAAAGCCCCATTTGGTCATGGTGTGTACTATTTTTATATAATGCTAAAATCTATTTGATACTATTTTGGTAGGATTTTTGTATCTAGATTCATGAGAGATATAATTTGTTAGGGATTTTGTTCCTGTGTTCATGGGGTATATTAATCTAGTGTTTTTTTGTGTTTGCTTTCTTTCAACTTTTTTTTTTTTGTACTGTATTTGCTTGATTTGTGATCAGGGAAATGTTATCTTCAGAAAATGTATTATGAAGTTTTCTTTTGTTTTCTGAAAGTTATTGGGAAGAATTGGTGATAATTCTTCTTTAAACATTTAATGTAATTCTCCAGAGAAATCATTTGGTGACTTCTTTTCAGGGTTTTTTTTTTTTTTTTTTTTTTGCTTGTCCAGACCCTGGGAATTGAACCCAGGTCTCTGGCATGACAGGTGAGAATTCTGCCACTGAGCCACCATTGCACCGCCCTTTAGGGATGTTTTGAAGTACAAATTAACTGTCCTTTTAGGACTATTTAAATTGTCTAACTCATATTAAGTGTGTTGAAATAATTTTACTTTTTGAGGAATTGGTGCATTTCACCTATATTATCAACTGTTACGTATGTAGAGAAGTTTCTAGTAGTCTCTTATTAGCCTTTTAATGTCTCTAGGGTCTGTAGTGATGTACATTTTATTCTAATATTAATAATTGTGTCTTTTTTTTTGTCTGTCTTACTAGAAGTTTTTCAGTTTTCTTGATCTTCTTCAATAAAGCAGCATTCTGTTTCAATGATTTTTATCCATTGCTTTTCTGTCTTCAATTCCATTACTTTCTGCTTTCTTACCTTTATTATTTCTTCCTATTGTTTGCTTTGGTTTATTTTGCTCTTCTTTCTCTAGTCTTTTAAGGAAGGAATTTAGATTATTGATTTGACACCAATAGGTGTGATTTTATCTGAGTTTATTTTATATTTGTAAGTCACTAAGTTTTGTGATCAGTAAATTTATGTTATTTGTTATATCTGGGAAATTTTTGGCCATTATTTCTTTGAATATTTTTTTAGCTCCACTCTTCTTTTTCTACCCTTCTAAGAATCTGATGACATAAGTATTAGACATTTTGTTATCATTCTCCATGTTGCTGAGACTTTTTTCCTATTTTTTTCTGTCTATTTTCTCTTTGTCGCTGAGATTGGGTAATTTCTATTTTCTATGCTCTAGTTTATGGTTCATTTTCCTCTGAATTCTGCATTTTATTTTAACTTACCCAACTGTTTGTTCTTTATTTTGCTTATTTTATTTTTCAATTCTGAAATTTCCATTTGGCTTCTTTAAGCTTTTTATTATTTATTTTTTATTGCTCCTTTTTTATTTCTTTGTTGAGACTTTCTATTTTTCCTTTGTTTCAAGCATATTCTTAATTGCTTGTTGAGTTTTTTTTTATAATGGTTATTTAAAATACTTGTTAGATTATTGTTACGTTTGTGTCATCTCAGCATTGAAATAATTTTATTTTTTCTCATTCAATTGAAATCTTCTTAGAACTTCATATGGCAAGTGATTTTCAATTGAAACTTGGACATATGGGATATTATTTTATTAGACTCTAGATCTTATGTAAATTTTGTATTTTGGCAGAATTATAACCATAAAAGAAAAAAATAGAATTCAAGGGATGATTATGGTTGCTGAACCATTATATAGATATTCATTTTGGCTTTCTGGTATATTGGAGTAGAGGGGAAATACTTGAAATCTTTGAACTGTAATCCAACTTCCTTGGTCTCTGATAATGATTGTCTAGCCTTTATCTTGTGCCTTTGTGATTGTAACAGTTCTTACAGCCTTTATCCAGTCTTTTTCTCAAAGTAACTTGTAAGGGCAAATGCCCTAATGCTAATAGGTCATTCTAGCCTGATCTCAGCCTTGTGAAGACCTACTACTGTAATGGTCATTCTAGCCTAGTGTCACCCTTTTTAAAACTTACTATTATAATGGTAACAACTCCAGCTCCCCTTGTTTGAATCCATAAAAACCTTGAGTCCCTTAGACTTGGGAAGACAGATTTTGGGGCTAACAAGCCATCTGATCTCCTGCTCCACACCCAGCAATAAGCAGCATTAAACTCAATCTCTCTTTGAGACCCTGATGTCTCAGGAATTTGTCATTTGAGCATGTTGGACCAAAGAATGCACCCATATGCCCAGTATTAGAACTTCTCTGGCACCTCAGTTAGGGAAAGAGGCACCACTACATTACCAAAAGACAAGATACGAGTCCAAGTTCTCCACTCAGCCTCTATTGACATGTAGGGTTGGGGAGGCACCCTTCTTTACTACTGGATGGGATAGTTCCAGTTCTCCAATGGATCTACTTTGATACAACCCTGGCTGGAAATGTAAGTAAGGGGCCTCTGTCTACTGTTACTAGGCTTTTCTGACACCAGCTCAGCAGGGAGGGACAGAGACGTCTATTGTCCACAGGTGGAGGTGGAAGACCATGCTCCCCATGTGGTCTACACTGACACGAGGTGGAGAGGGATTGTTATTGCCTGGCAGGGCAGAACATCTTAGATCCCCCCACTCACCCTTCTCTGGCACTACCTTAGGCTGGACGGAGGGCTAGGGATACCTTATTACAGCCAAGCAAGGTAGAAAGTGTAAGCTTCCCACTCATCCTTACTGGCAGTTGTGCAGTAGAGTCACAGTTTTACTACGATGTTTGCCTGGAGTGAGATAATTATTATCTAAAAGTTTTCTGCATTGTTGTGTTGCAATTTCTAGGTCCTTTAGCTGAAGACAGCAGGCTTTGCTTATAGCATTTTTGTTTACACCAATTGGTGCCTCTGGGTTGCTGGTTTCTCTAGCACCCTGTCCATGATACATATAGCAAAATAAAATGTAATTTAATGTAAGAATTCACTGTTGCATAATTCATTGGGTCTTGAAGTCACTAGCCGGTCAACCTTCCTGTCTCTATTTTTCAAAGTTTTCATATGTATGTTTTGCATGTAATACCTGAGGTTTTTAGTTGTATCTGGGGGGAGGAATAGGGAAAAAAATGTCTACCTCATCTTTCTTGATATGGAATTCAGCATTGCTCTAAAATTCTTCTTCAGGTATTTCTATCTTCAAATTTCCCCTAATCGTTGCAACTGCTTATCACAATCAACCCCACAGCAGGTTTCCTGTGCTACTTACTCCCTAAATTCTCTATCCCCTGTGTTCTTACCTCTGGATGTTAAGCTTTCCTATCAGTCGTGTCTCCATCTCTTTTCATGCAAATTAATTTAACTTCTCTAGGTTCCTTCAGCAGCAAAATAATTTATATCAGTTGCAAACCTGATAACACAAACTTAATACAACCATAGAATGCTCTTAAGAAGACTGGAAAAAAGAAAGGAGATGAAGTTTTACACATTAAAATTATTTCTTGTATATTCTCAATTTTTATAAATTATAAAGTATAGAAAATGTGAGAAAATGTTTATAAATTATCTTATAAATTTATTAAAAAGCCTAACCAGTATCATCATAATATAAATTATATTAATTTACACACCTGTTAATTTTGTTTGAATGCACATTATTTTGTTCATGAGATTCTTTAGGACTAGTTCCAGATCTAAATTGTCACATGATAAAATAAATTAAAGTAAATGACAAAAATTATTGTTAATCTCCCCTAACTTACACATGTTGTCCACCTTGTAACTTTTTATTTAGACCCTTACAGAAGTGCCAATTTTATGTGTGGTATGTATGTATTTATGTGTGTGGGTCTACTGTTATGATGAAGCTACTGTGCTTCATTTTCAGTAAAAGTTTTCTCTTAGTTGTGTCACCGTCAAAGGTAAATCTGCAGAAAAAATCAGGTGTGCCTTTGTAATTATTTTTAATGTGTACACATTTGTTAAAGTGTATAATTTTTGCTTTATATCACCAAAAACCTAGAAATCAATTTTTGTTAGTAGACATAATCCTTGTTAAGTGAGGAGTAGGTTTATGTAATGTCTAAAATTCTACTTTTTTTTCTGGAGGGAGAGCTATTATTTAAACAGTTTTCTATTAGGTCATTCAGTCCTTAGTGACAGAATTATTTTTGATTGCTTCTGGGATGTGGTTTACTGAACGGGAGACTAGATTATTAAAATGACACACTCAAAAGGGTTAATGTAATTTAAAAATGTGCTGAACTTTATAGCGAAGTAGCTTATGCTACTTGAATGATTGTATCCATCTAAGGCAGAAAAATATCGGCTATATTTAAAGCTCAATTTAAATATATATGCAAAAATTTGATTAGAGCATGATACTAATGAGGTCTTACTGATTAGTTCTATTGTTAGAAATGTACTCTGTGGTTCCATATTGAGAACTATCACTAAACTAGTACCAGAGGAACAAAATGAATAAAAAAGTAAGCCCTGCCCTTGACAAACTTTCAGCCCAGTGCTTGAGATTTCTCAACCAATGAAGATTAAGTGAAGCTCTTTCTTTGGGTATATTTTTTGAACTATCAACATTCTCTTTCAAGCTGCTTCATTACTAATCCTCAAACAGTGAAAACAACTAAATTATTGAATATTAATAAGTGTGGTTTCTACTCATACTTACATCTTAACTTACATATTATCTCGAGAGGAATAATCCTTAAAATCATAAATAAAATAGACTATCTATTTCAATCTCTCTCATAGAATGTCATTTTCCTTTTATAGTACCCAATATGATTAGCAATTATATATGTTTTTTATCTTTTTGCATTTTGCCATAAGAACTTTCAATGCAGGCATTGAATCTAATTTGTTTGAAGTTCTATCCCGAGAGCCTAGAACAGGGCATGACATTTAGCACTAAGGGTTCAATAAATATATGTGTAATGCCTAACAACAGGGAGCAAAACAATTTCTTTCACTTAAATTTTAATGGATTGGGCAGGCCACGGTGGCTCAGCAGGCAAGAATGCTTGCCTGCCATGCCAGAGGACCCTGGTTTGATTCCCGGTGCCTGCCCATGTAAAAAAAAACCAAAAAAAAATTTAATGGATTGAGTATTTTGTTCTGTTCTAATTTACTTGCTAAAATGATTCTGTGTCAAAGCCTATAATATTGAGGAGGGGGGAGAATGAGACATAAAAATGGAATATATTTTGCAAAAAGAAAATAGAATCCATATTTTAATGGATTGCCTCAAACTTCCATTGGACAATTTCTTTTTATCCTCATTGATTATTTGTTATCCAATGAAGTAAAATTCAAATGGTCAAAAGCAAACATCTTTAATAATGATCTAAAAGGTAGTAATTTTTTATGCCAAAGGCATGAAAACTGTTGCTTCTTCTTATGCTTATCTATTATAGCTCCTTTGTTTAGAATTGTCTCTTTCTAAACTTTAATAAGGGTTCTGGTAAAGCAGTTACATATTTCAAGATGGAATAAAAGTAGAAAGTTTCAGCTGAGTTACTGAAAAATTTAAAAACTAAAATCTGGATATAAATTGCTTATATAAACCAAAATACCAACTTTTACAATATTAGATTAATTTTTACAAATAAGACTTGTATTTTACACTAGAGTCAGTTTTCAGAGTTTGTTCGTAAACAAGTGAGTGCAGATTCTTTTCCTCCCTTTGTATGCCAAAGTTATGTACAGGAAACCGAGGTTTGCTCGAAAGACTTCAGGTTGGAAAGCTTTTAACCTGATCAAAATTAAATTATATCTTGTTTCATAACATTTCTCTTGCTACTGAGAAATGGTTTGTTTGTAAATCAGCATCACAGGAGTTACAAATCTTACCCAATATTAAACTTTACTAATAATTCAAAAGATTCGGGTGGTCACTTGACTCAATAAAAACACTAATTTCTTAAGAGTAGTCTAATAATAGCAGATGCAGTTCCCTAAAATGCCCTTTACCTCTCAGATTTGGACATATTTTGGTTTCAGCTTTAAGAGACAAGATTTTTCTTGAGCAAAGAACACAGAAACATTGCTCACACAGAGAACAGCTTCTCTGAATTTGGAAGATCCCATAATATAATCCATTAATTACATAGTTTAAGTAATTAACCCCCATTCCCCAACCAACCATGTCTCATAAATCCAGAAATTTCAAATTATTTTCATATAAATTATCTAGTCAGACTTGGTATATTCTAGTTCAAATATTTTATAATTAGTAACTCTGGTATCTTTCCTCCAGTTAAGAACATTGGCACTCTGATCAGGAGGTCTGTTGTGGAATAGGGGTCATTAACATGTTTATAAGGAAATTTAATTGAGGTCTTTCAGCCTTCTTGGTCACACAGTCCTAGTTACAGAGTAGATGGCTTACAGACCTGCTGTTAACTCATTCCTTCTCATGGGGCAAAGCCAGGTCTGAGGCCTTGCCCCCTAATCCCCAATTTCTTCAAATAGCTGACATATTAAGTGTGGCTAGGAATTACTGATTTACCTTGGATGATCCATAAAACCCCACTTTCCTGTTCTTGAAAATGTATAATTAGTAAGTTTAACCTTGTCATATTTCAAAAGAGAGGTTAAGACCTTCTCCGTAATACCAGTTTTACAATTAAAAATTGTGATGGTGGAATATGTTAAATTCCACCATCACTCCCATAATCTGTTATGCCTACACAATGACAAAGAATCAGATTTTATTGAACTACTTAGTCTAATAGCTTTTTATTAATGCTATCTGTATTTGCTAAAATATCTTCAGTGATATATATAGGGGATATTTGCAGAAAATATAAATGTTATGTATATAATATAATCAAAACCAGGCTATTGAAATAGATGTTCTCCTGTAGGACTTCAGACTTTAGGAAAGACAGCTTTGCCTCATCTTTTCTTATTAATACAATTCAATAGCTCCCACATGAAAACTAAGATGCCAACTATATCAACCCTCCTATGCTATTGTTATTATAAATAGGTAAGCAGCACATCACAAATTAGCATTGTCTCTTCCTGCTCTTTCTTTCCCTTTTTAAAGACCTCTCTCATGTAATCGTTTAATTCTTTGTGCCTATATAGATACAACAAGGGGAGTAATGCAACATTGTCATCTTGATTTAATATCAAATTACTTTCATACCATTTGTTCGAGTTTCTATTTTAGAGAAAAAATATAGTCCCTCTTTCTTCTGTATGCATTATTTCTAAGGGACTGCCAACTCATAAAAACTACCAAGGGGGTTGACTTCACAGATGATTATTTCTTCCTTGTGTGATGGAATGCGTCAATCTAAATAATAAGTGATTTTTTGGTGAATGTTTTCAAGTCAAGTTTGTTCATAAACAGCAGCTTATGTCAAGAGGTTTAAAGACCAAAAAGCTTTAGTAGGGTTTTTTGTTTGTTTAGTTGTGTGTGTGCGTGTGTGTGTGTGTGTGTGTGTGTGTGTGTGTGTGAACCCTCTATGACTACTTGCCTTGTACAAGAAGAATTTCTGCACGTAATTCTTTGTGATTCAAAAAAGAAAGTAGTCAGTCACTTAAAGCAAGATACCATTTGATAATTTTAGTGAATTGAGTCTCATTTCTCTCACCAAAGAGTTAACTTTAAGTCCAATATTTTTTATTGAGAATAGAATTACTAGAATTGAGACTTATCAGTACCTCTACCTCCCCCCCAAATAATATAATCAAGAAAGGAAAAATAAAGAGACCAAGGAAATCAAGAGACCTCACAGATAGAAAGCAATAGTCTATAACATTTTAGTTTTTATTAACTTTCTTTTAAAATTATCTTCTGATTCATGTGATATGAATCAGACTATGTTTGAACCTGAATATAAAATTCTGAACTTAAATATAAAAATGTGTAATCATACATGTGCCAATTTGAAACTGTTGTACACCCCAGAAAAACCATGTTCTTTAGTCCTGATTCAATATTGCAGGGTGGGATTTTTTTATTAAGTTATTCCCATGGAGATGTGACCCACCCAAAATCGGGTAGAACCTTCTGATTAGGTGGTTTCCACAGAGGTGTATCTCCATCCATTCAAGGTGGGTCTTAATCTACCGATGAATCCTTTCAGTGGTAACCATTTAGGATAAAGCTTCAGAGCTGACACATACAGAAATATTTGGAGATGAATAAAGACAATGCCCCTGGGAAGCCTTTTGAAGAAGCTGGGAGAGAAAACTAGCAGACATTGCCTCATGCCTTCCCAGCTGATAGAGAAACCCTGAGCGTCATTGGCCTTTTTTTGAGTCAAGGTATCTTTCCCTGGATGCCTTTGTTTGGACATTTTTCAGGCCTTAGAACTTTAAACTTGTAACATAATAAATTCCCTTTTTAAAAGCTGTTCCATTTATGATGTAATGCATTTTTGCAGTCTTCAACAAATCAATAGAATACACTTAAGCTATCACCGTAGGCAAGTTGCTACACTTCTCATGCACAAAAAGTACTGCATGAACTTTCCGATTCATGTTTATAATAGACATTTCTATAAACATAGTAGGGTGTAACTGAAATTATGTGACTTTTATGATTAGCCATAAAAGGTGATGCCAATTTCAGCTTCTTAACTGTAATACTCTCTTTTGAAGACTTCAGTCTTCACATAAGTATTCCTGGTTCCTTGAGGCTTTCTTTTCATACAGAAGCCCAAAATAGTCCACTAGAGAAAGAAAAGAAATGGAGAAGGAATAAATGCATGATCCATAAAAACTGTGAGATATAATAAAGTGATTTTTTTTGGTTTGGGGTAATTGCTTATGTAGCATTAGAAATTTAGAACATCCTCACAATATACTCATGAGAAAGGTATTATTTATATGAGAAAACTAGGCAAAAATAAGCTCATTTGTTACAAATATTACTCACTGAGTTTATTTAATGTGTAATTTTTAAGTACCATGTATTACGTTGTAAAAGCTGATGAAATGCAATATACCTGAAATGGAATGGCTTTTTAAAAGGAGGACTTATTAAGTTGCAAACTTCTATATAGTTCTATGGCCATGAAAATGTCCAAATTAAGGCAAGACTATAAAAATGTTCAAACTAAGGCATCCAGGAAAAGATACCATGTTTCAAGAATTCCAATGACATTTGGGGTTTCTGTCTCAGCTGGAAAGGTACATAGTGACATCTGCTAGCTTTTTCTCCAGGCTTCTTTAATGTCTTCCCTGGAGCTCTATCCATTCTTATGGCTCTGTCAGTTCTCGTGGCTCCATAAGCTTTCCCAAAATAGTTCCCTCTTAAAAGACTCCAGTAAGGAACCCCACCTTGAATGGGTGGAGACTCATCTCCATGGAAGCCAACTAATCAAAGGTTACCACCCACAATTGGGTGGGTCATATCTCCATGGGAACAATAAAAAGAAAAAACAACTTCCATCCAGCAATATTGAATGAGGATTAAAGGACATGGCTTTTCTGGGATACATAATAACTTTAAGCCAGCACACACCTAGAAGTGTGAAGCACTATTAATATTTTGGAATTGAATGGTAAGTAAATAGGTACATTTTCCATTCTCACAAAACGTACTATCAGTAGAGTGTGACTTTACCCCCCAAAATCAAACAGTAAGTAAAAGGATGGAATAGACCATTCTCTTTAAGATGCCAATAGTAACTCATCTCAAGAGGACATAATGATTTTAAAGTGATTTCAAGAATACTTCAACTTTTAAAATTATTACAAATAATATAAACATCTGTATAATCAGTAAAAATTTTGTCTTTAGACTCTAACTCCTATACCTGACCACTTCTCCATGAGACTGATTTTCCTTTTATAATGCACTGTATTAGTATCCAGGTTACCATGACAAATACTACATAATGGTAGAATTAAACAACAGGAATTTATTGGCTCATAATTTTGAGGTTAGGAGATGGCCAAAATTCAGGATCAGCAAGGTGATGCTTTTTCTCTCAAGACTGCGTATTTCTGGGGCTGGCTTCCAGGAGATCCTTGAGTCCTCAACTTTTCCATCACATGGAAATACACATGATGGCATCATCTCCTTTGTTTTTGAGTTTTGTTGACTTCCAGATTCTGTCTTTTTGAGGTGGCTTTCTTTTTGTAATGCCCCCACTACTAGGAGTAAGGTCAAATTTCATTCAGTTCAGTTATGATTTAACTAAAAATCGCATATTCAGAAGATCCTATTTACAAAAGATTTACACCTATGGGAATGGACTAAGACTATGAATGTAGGTTTTGGGGGGAGTACATAATTCAACTTACCACATACACAAAGTTTAAATTGACAAGGAACAACAAAATACATTTGACAACAGATTTTTCAGTAGTATTTTTTCAAAGGAAGGGTACTGCCTATCTTATATTACCAAATGCCATTTAAAAAATTTAACTACAGTAAATTCTTCATACATTTTAGTCCTGAATTGGACCCAAAATCATCTGTGATGCCAAATGTGGAATACTTTTCTGCCCAGGTACTAGTAAATCAAAAGGCAGGGATTACTAATTAGGCCCCAAGGAGATGGCAACAGCTCAAATGGAATGCTGGCAATCCACTTAATATATCTGACAACCTGCTTGCATTAATCTAGTAAAAGATTGTGTACTTATCTTGGATTTAAATCACAGAAAGCACATTTAAACCATCTTAAAGACAATAATTGCATGCACAGCCCTTGAGTTTCAGAAGAACTTTCCCCTTCTCATTCTAGAAAATTGTTACCAATTGCCACTTCTGCTTTTACATCCTCTTCAACTCATTAGACTTTGTGAAGCTGCAAATGACAGTTAAAATAGCATTCAGTAACATTAGCTCCAATTTCAGTATATTAAATGCTGAGGATCAAAGAGTGGAATGTTCTGATTAGGCATATTTACCAGACTCTTTTAGAAGATGGAATGTAGAAATTTCAAGACTGGAGAATATAATATGTGTTTACTTGTAGATTGTATCATGCCAAAATAGGGAATCATAATTCTAAAGTGAAAGTGCCTACGTTGCTGCCTAAATGAAAACAGCAACAACAACTTTCTTGGCTATTTCTCCTTTCAAATAAAAATTAACTTTAGTGATTGAACAAAATCTGTTAAATGAGTAAGACTGGATCTTTCCTTTCAGTAGGTCATGGCTTTGTGGGAGATACACATATATCTATAAGCATCTACAGTGAAAGGGCCCCCATAGAGAGAACTTAGTAAGCAGGTGGTGTGGAACTGTCTACCAAAACAGAGCACAGATATAGTCACAAGATGTCTATTAATGGTGGTGGGTAAAGGGTGACTGTCATGAAAGATGCGGGCAAAAGAATGTGCAGAAAAGAGCTGAATTAATGCTGGACTGGTAAAGCTCTGTCTTCATCTCTGGATGTCCGGTTTTAATTCTTAGCCAAGATAAAGGCAATAGGTTTATGATGTGCTGTTTACAGTTCCAAATTCCCCTGATAATCCCCAGGGACCATTTACTTAGTGATGGTTTACACCTGACATAACCAGTTAGATAATCTGAATTGATTAGATTATCAGAGGGACACAGAAATCCCAGGACTCTGCGGCAGTCATGGGAACTTGCCATTCAGATCTCCCTTCAAGTGAGAACCTGCTGTGAGAAATTGTAGTAACTTGATATTCTCAAACTGCTTGACCTTCAAGATTCACTCTAGAGTTCATCCTGTGGTCACACTCATCCTGGGCTACTCTCTGCCAATGGCTGAACAAGCAGGATACTGGAGTTGGGTCATTCCTGCTAAATCTGGGACTTCTCTAACAGGCTGACTTTCTCTGGAGTTCCCCATGATCTTGGCTGAGATTTTCTCAGTGCTGCACTGGAGTGAGAGGCTCTTCCTACACAATTCTCATATTTTCCCTTTTCCTCTTTGATGTGTCAATCACTTTGTGGTCTGAATGTTCTCCCCACCTACCTCTGCTCTCTTGCCACATTTTTCTTCCCAGGTGTTTCCTCCAATAAATGTCATACACATCTTATTTCAGCTTGAAATCTGCTTCATGTTGGATATGAAGTCACACACACACACACACAAGTGTACATATACATTCTTATAGCATTATATAATAGAAAAAAAATGGAGCTTTCATCTGGCACCTTCATATTTTCCAAATAAAAGAAAACTCCTGCAATACCTGGGAATGTCTATTAGCAGTTTGATATCTTCTCAGCAGACTTTATATTTCAAGAAAAAGGTAAATTTCAGCATAACTAGAGCAAATGTTGACAAATTTTTAAAAAATGTATACCTGCTTCTTCATATGGATGCTTTGGATATTGAATTAGATTCCGGAATATGACAGTAAATAAGAAATGCCAAATCTTGTCATCAGATAGCATATTCTAATGGAAGATAAAAATAGAAAAGACGATTGCGACCTTAGCAAAAGGTGATAAGACTGGAAACATTACAGGTATTATGTAAGTACTTAGTAAAGACATCTAACACGGCCAAGGAAGGTTTGAGATAGCTTTCTTAAGGAAGTGAAAAGTTCTGAGTAGAGGAAAGAGCAATGCCTGAAAATCCAGAAATGAAAGAGAATATAATGATTTTGAAGATCAGAAAAAAATGTAGCTGACCTGAAATGGACAGTATAATTAAAGACTGATAAAGTTGAAGCTAGAGTAACAAGCACCATGACCCCATATTCCAGAGCCCCTCGTGATGGGTTATGAACCAACAAAGGCTAGGAGGCTCCACTTTAGGCTATTACAAAGGTGATACATTCAGATTTTTATTAATATTATTTTTCTTTATTAGAATAGTTGTGGGATACTAGAAGAATCATGCATAAAATACAGAATTCCTATATGACACCTTTTTACTGACATCTTGCATTTGCACGGAACATGTGTTACAACTGATGAAAGCACAATTTTATAATTGTACCTTTTACTATGTAGCTCATAGCTTAACTAATGGAATCCCTGTTTGTGTAATATAGTTCCATGGACATTTTAAAAATTTTTATTCTTTTACCATATGTGCAATCTAACATTTTACTTTTGTTAATTACACTCACAATGCTCTGCTAATTTCAAAATCATCCATCAACAAAACATTTCCATCATTCCAAATAGGAATCCTGTACATTTTAAGCCTAATTTCCCATTCCCTATTTCTACCCCTTTCCCAGGTAACCTATATTCTAGATTCTGACTTTAAGAGTTTGCTTATTCTAATTATTTCAAATCAATGAGATCATGCAATATTTGTTCTTTAGTGTCTGACTTACTTCACTCTACACTACGTCTTCAAGGTTCATCCATGTTGTTGCATGTATCAGGACTTCATTTCTTTTTCTGCCTAAATAATATTCCACTGAGTGTGTGTGTGTGTGTGTATGTACAAATATATATATCACATTTTATTTACCCGATTTTTAAAAATCACTTGGGCAGCAGTGAAAAATGGATCGACAGTGCCATTATAGGGAATATGGAAACGAAATATCCTGAAAAAAACTTCTGTGAAAAGAAAACACTGAAATACTGAACATCATACATGAAATATATTTTAAGTGCATAGCCTAGCAAGGAATTATGTGAAATATCAAATATCAAAAATGATAAAGGAAGCTTAAATAAATCCATCTATCTGTCATTAGCAAGAGGCACTGAAATAATAAACGTAAACAAAATTTTAAAAAGAGGCAGATTAAGAAAATTGTAAGAAATTTACTATATCTATATTAATACCAGAAACAATATCATACCAGAACCTGGTGAATGGATAAACCAAACTGTTGAATAAGCATTGTAATACTACTTAGCAATATTAACAAATTACTGATCAATTTGTAAACAGAGATGTATCTTAAAAATACTTTGCTAAGTGAAAAAAAAGTCAGAAATAAAAGACTGTGGAATTTTATTACATGAAATGTGGAAGATGAAGCACTATTGTACCAGAAGCATATCAATGATTGTCAGGGGCTGGGTTTTGGAGGAGGGATTGACTGAAAAGGGGCAAGGGAAAACTTTTGGTTGATGGGACTTTCTATATCATGATTGTGATGGCAATTACATGACTGTATGCATTTGCCAAAATTAATCTAATTGTAGGGTCTTGCAATGGTGGCTCAGCGGCAGAGTTCTCACTTGCCATGTGAGAAACCTGGGTTGGATTCCCGGTGCCTAACTATGCAAAAAAAAAAAAAAATCATCTAATTGTATATATAAAGTTTTTGAATTTCATTTATACATTTGACCATGAAAAGGCTAGATAAAAAAAAAATCACAATTTTAAGAGATGATAGTCTTATTTGCCCTATCACAATAAGGTTAATCTGGAGAAAATTTCCCTATTGTGTTTAACTACTGAGAACATCTTTAGAGTTTCATGACTTTAACAAACACCAAGAATTTTAAATAGGGGTCTATAAACTTGAGAACTATGGTTCAATAATTATTCAGATATATAAAATTGGTAACATTTAAAATAATGGAGATATATTACAGAATTGAAAGCTCTATTTTAATCTTTAATGAAGATTAAAAAGTTACTAGCAAAGCAATTTTAAATAAAACTAAAAAAAGTATATACTCAATTCCCAGCTGTCTCCACTTGCTGGGGAAGTCAGATTCATGCTCAGTGGCCAACTCCCAGTTCCCACCTACGCTCCCTTCCCATTCTACTGTGAGCATACAATTCTGTCTGTTTCCATTCTACAACCCTGGGGAGATGTTAGGTTTAATAAAAAAGGCTACTTGACCTAACCTTAAATCTGGAAATCAGGAATAAGTAGCCCAGATGCTTCTCAGAACAGGAAACTCTCAGTGGAATGGCAAGCCCCCTCCCCTTTGGGTAGATACACTTTCCCCTCAGTCAGCACTAACTTGTCTCTCTTTTCTGATGTGAAGTAGAGTGTGAGGAACTGCCATCCTATTGACTCTGACCGAGGAGACCTACCATGCTGGAATTGCTTTCCCTGCTCTTTTGGACCCTTTCTGATGTGTAAGTAGTACTCATTTGCTATAAGTTTGTGTTTATGACTAAACCTGTGTTTCCATCACATACCATGTAACAAATTGCTGCACACCACAGATGGAGAAGAAAAGAACTTGAATGTATTCTATAATTGATTATAAAATAATATATTAATGACTTTTGGGGGTTCAGAAGTATCTTTAATATAAGCATTCTGCAGTAGTAAATTGCAATATCATCAGCTCTATGATTAACACTAATTCTACATGATCAATTATATTTAAAGGTTATGAATGAAATTAAAACAAAAGTGGAAAGGGATCTATATTTTTGTTTGCAAACAAACTTCGGGCATGATAATAAATTCCAGAGAATCCAGATATAGTTAATGATACCCACTAACCACTTATGATTTATTTACACTACACCTATTTTCTTTGACATTTTTTAAACTAAATCTATTTTAAAATATCTTCATCAGAAATGTGGTATTTAGATTCAGTTGCCAACTTGGCCATGTGAAGGCACCTAGCTCTGTTGCTGTGGACATGAGCCAATGGTACGTGAACCTCATCTGTTGCTAATTACATCTGCAGTCGGTTAGGAGGCGGGCCTGCTGTAATGAATGATGTTTGACTTAATTGGCTGGTGCTTAAATGAGAGAGCACAAAGTTAGCACAGCCCAAGCAGCTCAGCATACCTCAACTCCGCACTTGCAGCTCAGCCCAGGCCTTTGGAGATGTGGAAAGAAATCACCCCGAGGGAAATTGTTGGAGCTGGAGAGAAGGCCGGCAGAGACCATCCTGTGCCTTCCCACATAAGAAAGAACCTCAGTTCAAAGTTAGCTGCCTTTCCTCTGAAGAACTAGCAAAATAAATCCCCTTTTATTAAAAGCCAATCCGTCTCTGGTGTGTTGCATACCAGCAGCTAGCAAACTAGAACAAGAAAGTTCTACATCATATGTCTCATTGTAATGGTCTCTACCTGACAAAATTAAATTGAAAATTGAGATATATGAATTACACAGACTTTTGATAAATTTTATTGAGCACATCTGTGCCCCTAAACAATATTCTAAGTTGGGCTGTTTAAATGAAGGGTTTACCCAAAGTCCATAGTTTCAGGGAGTTAAGTGCTAGTTAGAATAGAAAAAAATAGTAAAATGAGAAAACCAATCCAAATACTGGTAAGAGTTCTCAAAACCATAATGTATGTGTGTGGTAGACCAGTACTTCACAAATTCTTCATGATAAAAGGCCAGCTTTTCTCCAAACTATCGTAGACCACCGTTTTTAAAAATACAACAAATCTGTTCCTAAATGCATATTCTCACTTTCTGTATTTACCTTGCCTCATTGACTGGTTATAAACAGTTTTTGCAATAGCATCAGTTTGTTAAATCTACAGGGCAAAATTTAAGATAAAGAAGGGAAAAATGGATAAGGTGGGGATAAATAGTCCACAGAAAGCTTCTATCAGAAATTACCAATAAACTATTAACAACCTAGTGGTAAGGAAGATGATGGGAGCACAAACACAAGGATAGAAAATTGCCATGAATCACCCAGGAAGTATAAATAGTCAGATAGAAAATATAAAGAATATAGAAAGTAGAATGCAAAATATAGAGGTATAATAAAATTATATAGATGATCTAGATTATCATCTGAAATGACCGCATCATTATGAATTAGGCACATCAGCTTGCTTTAGAATATAAAGGGTTAAATATAGTTAAGTCCAGGTCAAGTGACTGGATCCCATTTACCTTGCTATAGTTTTTTGCTTTTGTACTCTCAATCACAATCCTTTCTGCTTGTTCCAATCTCCTCTACGCTTCATGTTCTGTTATATGAATTGTGGTAGAACTGTATGTGCCCCCCCAAAATCATGTTTTTATAGCTAATTAATTACTGTGGCTGTGGAACCATTGTAAGTAGGATCTTTTGATGAGGTTACTTTAGTTAAAGAAGGTCTTACTCTTCTTACTGGAGTCCTTTATAAATAGATTGAATATATATATACATACATATGTATATATACACACACACATATATAAAGAGAGAGAGTCTGAGAAAGAGAGAGAGAGAGAGAGAGAGAGAAAGAGAGAAAGCCAAGGGAACAAAAAGCTGAGATCAATGAAATCTGGAGGGACGAGAGAGACCAGCAGAAGCCATCATGCACTTTGTCATGTGGCATAGGAATCAAGGATTGCTGGCAGCCGATCGTGGGAAAGAAAACACTGCCTTGATAATACCTTGATGTGGACATTCTCAAGGTCTCAAATTTTAAGATAATAAATTCCCATTGTTGAAAGCCACCCCATTTCATGGTATCTGTTTGAGCAGCCTAAGAAACAAAACACCAGATGTTCCAATTTTAAACTATTAAGTACTCCAGAAGAGCCATGTTTTAATCCTGATTCAATCTTGTGGGGATGGTCATTGATTTTAATCCTGATTCAACACTATAGGGTGGAAGCTTTGGATTAGATTATCTCCGTGGAGATATGGCATATCCAATTGTGGCTGTGACCTTTTGGTTAGATGGAGATGTGATTCCACCCATTCGAGGTGGGTCTTGATTAGTTTACTGGAGTCCTTTAAAAGGGGAAATATATTTGAAGAAACCTCAGATACAGAAGCTTGGCGAACAGTCTCTTCAGAACTGGCAGAGACACGGATTTTCGAAATACTTGGAGTCCTGAGAGAGAACAGGTGCCTAGACATGGGCAGAGAGCCCAATAGATGTAGCCATGTGCCTTCCCAGGATATGCAAGCAAGCCAGAACATGGAGAGAGCCAAGGGAAGCCAAGAAATGAAAGACAGCCCTGGATGCAGGGGTGAAGCCCAACTCAGGTGGAATCCCTCCCTCAAGGAATTCAGACACCAGAACTTGGTAATTTGAAGCCATTAAAACCAGCCTACAACCTCTCCTCTGTCTCCACCATGCCCCCAGCCAAAGTTAAAGGTACCACATCATCTTATGCTGGTGGGACCTGCAGTCAGACAAGCGCCACACACAGGGCAGGATAAGAAAAACAAATTCATCCAGCAAGAAAACCCTAGATAAAAGAAGTGAAAGCAATCTCCA
>PVIY010036062.1:0-17068 GCA_004026745.1 Myrmecophaga tridactyla
TTTCATTTCTTTCTTCTCAATCTTTGTGTTATTGTGGTTTTACATTTTATTAGACATCCAGTTTAAACCCCACTGCTTTGCTTTTATTTTTGTTTAAACAGGCAATTACCTCTTAAGACATTTAAGTAACAAAAACCTTATATATTTACCCAATTAATACTTATTTCTGGTGCTATCCATTACTTTGTTTAGATACATATTTCTATGTAGTATCATTTTCCTTCTGTGTGAAGAAATTATCTTAATATTTCTTATACTGTGAATCTGCTGGTGATGAAGTCTCTCTGTTTTTTAATTAAAAAGGCTTCATTCCACTTTCTTTTTTTAAAGAAAATTTTGCTGTGTGTAAAATTCTAAGTTAGTAGTTTCTTTTTTCAGTACTTTTAAAAACGTTGCCCTGCTGTCTTCTCATATTTTTCCCAAGGAGAAATATATGGTCATCCTTCGTTCCACTGTACATAACATTTTTTTCCTCTGGTGGCTTTTAACATGTTTTTATCACTCGTTCTGAGCAATTTGCTTATGATGTAATGATGTAGATTTCTACCTGTTTGTTCAGCTTTTTTTGGTTGGGGATCGTTGAGTGTACTGGATCTGTGGGTTTATAATTTTTAACAAATTTGAGAATTTTTGGCATTATTGATTTTTTATTTTCTTATTAAGAAGGTATATGTTTACAGAAAGATCATGCAGAAAATAGAGTCCCCAAACACCCGACTCCATTTTTTTTAAAAAGTATTTTTATTTACAAATCTGCACACACATACATTCCATACATGGTGTACATTCTAATATCATCACATAGTTGTGTATTCATCACCATTGGTCATTTTTTAGACATTTGCATCACTCTAGAAAAAGAAATAAAAAGAAAAATCTCATACATAGCATACCCCTTACCCCTCCCTCTCACTGACCACTATTATTTTCATCAACCCAATGTATTTTACCCCTTATCTCCCCTATTATCTATTTTTATCCATTTTTTTTACTCATCTGTCCACACCCTGGATAAAAGGAGCATAAAACACAAGGTTTTCACAATCACAGTCACACTGTAAAAGTTTATACAATCATCTTCAAGAATCAAGGGTACTAGAACACAGCTGAACAGTTTCAGGTACTTCCCTCTAGCCACTCCAATGCTCCATAAACTAAAAAGGACTATCCATATAATGCATAAGAATAACCTCCAGTATAACCTCTTGACTCTGTTTAAAATCTCCCAGCCCCTGAAACTTTGTTTTGTCTCATTTCTCTCTTCCCTCTTTTGATCAAGAAGGCTTTCTCAATCCCTTAATGCCAGGTCCTGGCTCATCCTGGGAGTTCTATCCCACATTGCCAGGGAGCTTTATAAACCCTGGGACCTGACTCCACTTTTAACATTTGCATTAGTGTGGTAACTTTCTTCTAATTTATGAGAGAAAATTATTATAATTGTGCCATTTTCTATAGACCATAGTTGTTTGTGTTATACAGCCCTATGGTTGTTTTTCATAATTTTTATTCTTGTGACATATGTACCTTCTAAAATTTCTTCTTTTAACCACATTCAAATATGAAATTCAGCCATGTTACATTCACAAAGTGGTGCTATCATAACCACCAACCATTACCAAAACTTTCCCTTCACCCCAAACAGAGACTCTGCACCAAATAAGCATTCCCCCATATCCTACCCCCACCCTGGCCTCTGGTAACCTGTAATATAGTTTCTGACTCTATGAATTTGCTTATTGTAGTTATTTACTATCAGGGAAATAAAGCAATATTTGTCCATTTGAGTGTGTCTTATTTCATTCAACATGATGTCTTCAAGTTTCATCCATGTTGTCACATGTATCAGAATTTAGTTCCTTTTTATAGCTGAATAATATTCCTTTGTATGTATATACCACATTTTATTTATCCTTTTATCAGTTGACATACACTTAGTTTACTTGCATCTTTTGGCAATTGTAAATAATGCTGCTATGAACATCAGTGTGCATATATCTGTTCAAGCCCTTGCTTTCAATTCTTTGGGGTATATACCTAGAAGTGGGATTGCTGGGTCATATGGTAATTCTATACTTAATTTTCTGAGGAACTGCCAAACTGATTTCTACAGAGGCTGCACCATTTTACATTCCCACCAACAATGAATGAGCATTCCTTATTCTCCAGATCCTCTCCAACATTTATTATTTTCTGTGTTTTTAATAGTGGCTATTCTAGTGAGTGTGAAATGGTATCTCATTGTGGTTTTTATTTGCATTTCCCCAATGGGTAATGATGTTCAGCATCTTTTCATGAACTTAATGGCCATTTATTTATCTACTCTGGAGAAATTGTTATTCAAATCTTTTGCCCATTTTATAATTGGGTTGTTTGTATTTTTGTAGTTGAATTGTACCATTTCTTTATATATTCTGGATTTTAAACCCTTATTGGATATGTGGTTTCCAAATATTTTCTCCCATTCTGTAGGTTGTTTATTTACATTCATAACAAAGTCCTTTGATGCACAAAAGTTTTTAATTTTGATGATGTCCCCCTGATCTATTTTTTCTTTTATTGCTTGTGTTTTTGGTATAAAGTCCAGGAAACTACTACCTAGCACAGGGTTGTGAAGATGTTTTCCTTCATTTACTTCTAGGAGTTTTATACTTCTGATTCTTACATTTAGGTCTTTGATTCATTGTAAGTTAACTTTTTGTATATAGTGTGAAGTAGGGTCTACCTTCATTTTTTTTGCATATTGACATAACTATTTTCCCAGAACCATTTGTTGAAGAGACTACTCTTTCCTAATTGAGCAGACATGATACCCTTGCAAAAATCAGTTGGCCATAGATGTGAGGGTCTATTTCTGACCTCTCAATTAGAATCCATTGAACTATAAGTCTGTCCTTGTGCCAGTGCCATGATGTTTTGACCACTACAGATTTGTAGTAAGTTTTAAAATTGGGACGTGTGAGTCCTTTAAGGTTGTTCTTTTTTTAAAAGATGTTTTTGGCTATTCATGGCCTCTTACTCTTCCATTTAAATTTGCTGATTGGTTTCTCCATTTCTGCAAAACAGGCTGTTTGAATTTTGATAGAGATTGCATTGAATATGTAAATTGCTTTGAGCAGAACTGATATCTTGACCACATTCAGTCTTCTAATCGATGAACATGGTATGTCCTTCTGCTTATTTTCAGGAATATTTTGTAGTTTCCAATGTAGAAGTGCTTTATATACTTGGTTAATTTTATACCTAGATATTTGATTCTTTTAGTTGCTATTATAAAGAAAACTTTTCTTAATTTCCTCTTCACATTGTTCATTGATAGGGTATAGAAACACTACTGATTTTTGCATGTTATACTTGTATTTTGCCACATTGCTGAATTTGTTTATTAGCTGTACTAACTTTGTTGTAGTTTTTCAGGATTTTCTATATAAAGGATCATGAGATCTGAAAATGGAGAAACTTTTACTTCTTCCTTTCCAATTTGGATGCCTTTTTTTTTCTTGCCTAAACTAAATGCTCTGGCTAGAACTTCCAGTACAATGTTGAATAACAATGGTGCCAGTGGGCATCCTTGTATTCTTCCCAATCTTAGAAGGAAAATTATCAATCTTTCACCATTGACTATGAGGTTAGTAGTGGGTTTTTCCTATATGCTTTTTTATTATGTTTAGGAAAATTCCTTCTAATCCTAGTTCTTCTAAGTGTTTTCATCAAGAACGGGTGCTGGATTTTGATAAATGTCTTTTCTGCATCAATTGAGATGATTTTATGGGGTTTCTTCCTTTCATTCTATTAATGTGGTGGGTTACATAAATTGTTGAAGCATCCTTGCATGCCTGGGAAAAATCCCACTAGATAGTGCTGGTGAATTTGGTTTCATAGTATTTTGTTGAGGATTTTTGCATCTATGTCCTTAAACAATTAGTCTGTAATTTTCTTTACTTTTAATATCAGTACCTGGTTTTGGTATTACACAGATTTTGGCCTCATAGAATAAGTTGGGAAGTCTCTCCTCTTCAATTTTTTGGAAGAGTTTGAGCAATATTGGTGCTGTTTCTTCTTGGAATGTTTCACCAGTGAAGCCCATCTGGTCCTAAACTTTTCTTTTTGGGGAGGTTTTTCATTATTGATTCAATCTCTTTACTTGTTAATGACCTGTTGAGACCTTTTATCTCTTCTGGAGTTAGGATAGGTAATTTGTCTTTCTAGGAATTTGTGATTTTATCCAGATTCTCTTATTGGTTGGTGTACATTTGTTCATAGTGTCCTCTTACAATCCTTTTTATTTTTGTGGCATCAGTAGTAATGCCTCCCTGTCACGTGATTTTAGTTATTTGTGTGCTCTCTCATTTTTTCTTTGTCTGTGTAACCAAAGGCTTGTCAATCTTATTGATCTTTTCAAAGAACCATCTTTTGGTTTTTCTGATTCTTGCTATTGTTTTTTTTAATTCTCTATTTCATTTATCTCTGATCTAATCTTTATTTCCTTCTTTAAACTTGCTTTGAGTTTAGTTTGCTCTTCCTTTTCTAGATTCTCCAGTTGTGAGGTTAGGTTTCTGATATGAGATCTTTTAAATGTGAGCATTGGGAGCTATATATTTCTCTCTCATCACTGCCTTTGCTGCTTCTCATAGGTTTTGGTATGTTGTGTTTTCATTTTCATTTGTCTCAAGATATTTCCTAATTTTCCTTGTAGTTTTCTTCTTTGATCCACTGATTAAAAGTGCGCTGTTTAATTTCCACATACTTGTGAGTTTTCCATTTCTTCTTCTGTTATGGATTTCTAGCTTCATTCTATTGCTAGAGAAGAAACATATATTTCAAAATTATAAAATTTATTGAGATTTGTTTTGTTACCTAATATATGGTTTGTCCTGGAGAATGACCTATGTTCAGTAGAGAAGAATGTATATTTTGCTGCTCATGGGTGAAATGTTCTATATATATATCTGTTAGGTTTAGTTGGTGTATAGTATCATTCACATCTTCCATTTCCTTATTAATCTTCTGTTTAAATGTTTTATTCACTATTCAGAGTGGTGTATTGAAGTCTTCTATTAACGTAGAACCATCTATTTATCCTTACAAATCTGTCAATATTTTCCTCATATATTTTGGGGGTCTGCCATTAGGTGCATATATATTTATACTTATTATGTCTTCTTATAAAATTGACCCCTTTTGTCCCTCATAACGGTTTTTGATTTAAAATATTTTATCTGATGTTAGTATAGCTACCACAGCTTCCTTTTTGTTACTGTTTGCCTGGTATCTTTCCACTTTCAGCTTGTCTTGTCTTTAGGTTTAAGGTGAGTCTCTTGTAAGCAGCATATAATTGGGTCATTTTTTTTTATCCATTTGGCCAATCTCTGCCTTTTGACTGGAGAGTTTAATCCATTTACATTTAAAGTTAACAACTGATGATGCAGGATTTTCTTCTGCCATTTTGCTATATAGTTTTTATAAGTCTTATACCTTTTTTGATCCTCAAGTCCTCCATTAATGCCTACTTTCATACATATTTGATTATGTTTTGTATTGTTCCATTTTGAGTCCCTTATTTCTTTCTGTATGCATTTTTTTCATATATTTTCTTTGTTGTAACTATGGGGCTAAAATTTATCATCCTAAATCTATAATAATCACATTTGATTTGATACCAACTTAATTTTAATAGCATACACTGTTCTTGTATTCCTGTACTCCTCCATGTTTTTGTTCTACTTGTTACAAATTATATCTTTATACATATGTCCAAAACAATAGATACCAAAAGAGATTAGTCAGGAAAACAGTCTATGGTGAAAAAATGCCTTTAGAATATTCCACAGGTATTTAGTTTGGAAATTACATGTCCTTGCGAACAGGGACATGAGGAAGCTCTCTGGAATGCTTTCTGTAAGGTTCTTTGTCTTGATCTGGATGGTGTTACATAGATGTATAAATAGTAAAAATTCATCAAACTTAGATTTCTATAGTTTTTGTATGTTGAATCTCAATTAAACTTTATCAGGTGCTAGGAAGGAGATAGCACTGAAATAGGATAAATATCCCTGCTCTGGCTAATAACTTTTACAAAAATTTTACCTTTTGTGAAAAGGCTGCAAGCTGTTTGCCTGGAAGGCAACAGATGTGACTGAATCTCACCTTTCTTGCCTGTATAGATCAATTTTAATATATAGTTCTTTTGAACTTTAAATACTATCTCCTCCAAATCTCAGAGGACTCTCTGGAAAAAGTTACATTTATCCTCATTGCCCAGCCCCTGCCTGGGAGGCTATTAATGACCCTTTCTCATTCTCATGAAATTTTTGGGGTTAGTCTTATTTATGTTGCCAGTTTGAATGTAGGGAGGGCTGTGGGTGGCTTTGGAAGAGATGTGGCAAGTTACTCTTGAGCTTTGTTGGTGGGATTACTATACGTTTGCTATAATTTCACTTTTAATAGATTGCAGAGATATGCAGGATAAGGTAGTATTGCTGTTGGGATGGAAACAACTCATTACTGGCCTTTATGTTGACAGCTGAGACCTGTCAGTGTGTTTCAGTTGTGATCTGGAAACCAAGGAGTCAGGCTAAGGCTGATTATCAGTCTAGAGAAGTGCCCTGGTACCTGAAATTTTCCTCCCAACATGGCCCAATGGCACAAACACACCCTTGAGGTTGCCAGGTTACTTAGGGACTCATGAGGAAAAGCTACTGGTAGCTTGAAACATGTGATCTAAGAAGATGTAAAGGAAAAATTTTTTTGATCCTATATTCTTATGGGCTTATATTACAATTTCACAGCCATGATGGCTTCATTTTGAGGAGATTTTCCATTGGTTTGTGATGCCTAATATTTTGGTTTTATATTTCTTTGTATTCTTATTTGCCATCACCCATCTCAGTGAATTGATACATTATGGAATTACTGTCTTGAAAGTTTCCTGCAATTTATTTTTTAAAAGTTAAAGTCTGAACAAGACTAAAGATGGCCTAGCCTTTGTGGTCGGGTCCTCTACCACCCGGACCTCCCCCTCACCAATGTTTTCCCAGTTCTTGCACTCAGAATTAAGGATTGAGTATTCAGAAGATTAATAAGCATTATTTACTCCTAAGATCTATATGGTTAACATGGAATTTGTGTGCATGTGAAATTAATTGATCACCTGAAGCTTCATTTTAGTTGATACAAAAGCAGTCGTGTTCCTGTCTACCCTCCACCTATGCTATTTTTGTTCCTATGGGCATGTGCCTTCCTTCAGAAAAATTAAAAGAATTGGAGAATCCTCAAACCAGATAATTTCCTATATAAGGATCTTATGACATACAGATTTGTTTAGGGTGAGTTAAATAAGAAAATTGGTAGGCAGATTTAAATTCTTAATTAAAAACAATTTCATGGAGTAAGGATTATACTAGGGAAAACAATCAGGCTTTAGACTTCCTGTCTCTTACTTGTAAGAAGGCTCAGCATACACCTCTGCAGAGAAGGGCCAAAGTCTCTTGAAATGAAATGCTGGATGGATATAGGTATCACTTGTAATGATTTATCTCCAAGTAGGTCAGCTACTCCACATACCCTTTGATCACCCACCGTGTGCATGGGTGATAGGCAATGGGTATTTCCATGGTTAATTTGTAGGAAACTGGATTAATATTTCCAGTAGGAATTCAGGTTGTACAACATAAACACATTCTGGCATTTCCAACTGTTGTGGACACTGTGTTGGAATATCATGACTCCTGGAATCCTCAATACTGGCAATGCTGAATTTTACCTGTCATCCTGGAAAACTGCATAGGTTAAGAAATCCCTCGCCTATTGTGTTACTGACCAAGACAACCTTACCATTGCCTTACTTTGACTAAACTGACCACTTTCACCTTGGCCCTTAAGAATCCAAATAGAACATGTTCCATGTGGCCTCCACAGTAAAGTCAGGAGATAACATCATGTGATAGACACACCCGATTGCTTAATGTCCCCTCCAGTACTTTTCCATTAGTTCATTCTAGTCCTTATAAACTCTCCTGCCCTCTGCTCCAGGGGAGTTGAGTCCTTTTTCTTTCTCCTGTTGTTAATAGCCCTCTAGTCTCGCTCTCTCTCTCTCACACACACAACAACCTTCTGATCTCTTTCTTCTTTACTGCATATAGCTTTGAATGAAGACATCTTTGCCTTTTATAGATTGTCCAGTGCAGAATTTTTCATTGACAGTTTCTTCTTGCATTAAATGAAAACAATAATATCTATATCTCATAGATTACTAGCATCACTATTTGTTTGCTATTATGGGCAGGCCAGCATGTCCCATAACCAAAAGTTCAGTGCAGCCTGCCTTTTGCTCAAGAAGATAGAACTTCATACACACCTTCTCTTATCTCTACTTGAGTCTCAGTTAAAACAACTTTGGGACCCATGGGGAGTTTACATATTGGAATTTAAAGATAGCATCTGTGTTTACCCATTTTCACAATTCAGTTTTCATCTTTAAAAATTGGAAATGCTTAATGTGGATTGAATCTATTCAACTACAATTGTGAGGGAAAGAGATGAGGAAAAAGGGTGCCCTTTCCCAATGGTGTCCTCATCCGAACATTCTATCACATCCACCACCACCCCCAACAATCCTCTGCTGTCTATCTTACAACTTAATAAATGAATGAGACGATTCTATATACTGCCTTAATAGTTTGAGCTACCCATGTGGCTTCTTCCTCTAGATGGACTTCACAAATAAATTATTACATACAATTACATAAAATAAATTGAAACAGAATAGGATGAGAAGCAGGCAGGATAGTCTGAATGTTTCTATTGAGCTAATCCCTGGTGAAGAGGTAAAATTGCTGCATATAAATGAGATGTTGCTGCTCTCTAAACCAGCTGATAAACCATCTGCTGGGGAAAAAAAAGAGTGTGAGCTGAATATTTGAAGATGGAAGTCAGTGGCATATACATGTAACAAAAGAAATGAGGTGAGGTAAAACTGCCCAGGAGGGGACTTCTGGGAAGATGGTAGAGTAAGGTAGGCTGGGGTCCTAGTTTGCTAGCTGCTGGAATGCAATATATCAGAAACAGAATGGCTTTTAAAAAGGAGAACTTATTAAGTTGCTAGTTTATAGTTCTAAGATTGTGAGTATGTCCAAATTAAAGCAAGTCTATGCACATGTCCAATTTAAGGCACCAACAAGCAGTTACCTTCACTCAAGAAAGGCCAATGAAATTCAGGGTATCTCTCTCAATTGGAAAGACATGTGGTGAACATGGCAACATCTGCTAGCTTTCTCTCCAGGCTTCCTTCATGAACCTCCCCCAGGGGGGCGTTTTCCTTCTTCATCTCCAAGGTCTCTGGCTGCATGGGCTCTGGTAGTTCTCATGGCTATCTCATCGTTCTGAAGCTTTCTACAAAATGCTTCTCTCTGAAAGGATTCCAGTAAACTAATCAAGACCCACCTGGAATGGGTGGAGTCACAACTACATCCAATCAAATGTTAATACCCACAACTGTGTGAGTCACATCTCCGTGGAGTTATCTAATCAAGTTTCCAACCTATAGTACTGAATAGGGAGTGAAAGAAGCTGCCTCCACAAGATTGGATCAGGATTAAAACATGACTTTTCTAGAGTACACAAATCCTTTGAAACCAGCGCAGCTGGGTTCGCTTCTGCTCTTTGGAGCAACAAGAGATGGAATGGAAAAGATGACTGGAACTGCAGTCCTGGGGAGGGGGAGGATGGTGAGTGATTGAGGATGGTCTTCAGCATTCCATAGGGATATCCTGGTAGAGAGAGTCAGGGGTATTGGGACAGAGAGAGCAGGGTAAGTATGTCTGGTAGTGGCCTCACTGGGGGTGGGTGGTGTCATTCAGGGAAGTGCAGACCCAAGGGAGAGGACTGTCTCTCTGCTCCAGCTTGCCCAAGCAGCTAGCTAGGGAGACCTCCCCATGTGACTTTGCACCGAGGAGCACCATGGGGAATCCAAAGATGCACCTAGCCACCTGCCAAGGGGGATCATACCCACCAGGTGCTGGGATTGGTCATTCTGCCAGGCATTGCAAATGGCCATCCAATCAGGAGCTGTGGCTGGCAGATCACCAAGCAGCACGTGCTGTGGTCAACTGCCCTGCCAGGCATTGTGATCAGCTACCCTGCCCTGCACACTGGTCTCCCTGCCACATATGACATCTTGCCTAGCTGGCAGCCAGCTGCTGCTTTCAGGGAGAGGTAGGCCTGAGGGGAGGTGCTCAAGCACACTATCTTATGGGAAGAAGTGGTAAGTGCAGTCTGGCAAACTCCTTATCTGCCTATGTTTGATTTTTTGTTTTAATTTCAAATTAAATTATTTTTACTTTTCATTTTTACATTTTCAAAAAGTTTTTACTTCTATTTTTTTTCTTTCTCTTCTGTGGACACCAGTCAGCATTCATTCTCAATATATTTTGGGGTGTCTCCTTCTGGCTTCAAGGCCTACTATTGCTGAGGTGTTTTTTGTTCTTTTTTTGGGGGGGTGCATGGGGTGGGAGTTGAGCCTGGGTCTCTCACCTGGTGGGCAGGCATTCTGCCACTGAACCACCTGTGTACCCTGCCTAGCTTTTAAAAGAGCCTCAAGTAGAACTGCATCCCCTACATGCAATTTAGGCCTTGTTTTGCCAGGGAATTACTGAAAAACCAAGCGCAAAAGGGGACCTTCAGTGTAAACCCAATTAAATACAAAACTTTAGACAAGTGAAGGAAACAACTTGCAAAATAAATTTATTAAGATAATCAAATGTCCCAAACACAATAGAAAAGCATAAAGCACAAGGATATCCAGGCAGAAATGGCCCAGCTAAATAATCAAATCAAAACACCAGAGGGACAAAGAATATGGAACAATTACTCAAGGATATTTATAAAGAAATAAAGGATATCAAGAAGATCATAAAGAAGAATTCAAAAAATTAAATAGAACAATAGCAGATCTCAAAGAGATGAAAAATACTGTAGAACAAATTAGAAATATCCTACAGACACACAATAGCAGATTTGAAGAAGTGGAAGAACAATTGAATTAGAGCACACACAAAAAAACTGCAAGAAAGATGGAAAAAATGGAGCTGGATCACAGGAAAATGATAGACAACAAAAGACATACAAATATAAGAATGACTGGTGTCCCAGAAGGAGAAGAGTAAAGGGCTGGGAAGATTAGTTGAAGATATAATCAGAGAAAACTTGCCAAATCTTATAACATGAAAATCAAAGAGGCCCAAAGAACACCAAATAGAATAAATCCAAATAGACCTTCTCTAAGAGACATACTAATCAGACTGTAAAATGTTAAAGAGAAGCAGAAAGTCCTGAAAACAGCATGAGAAAAGTGATCTATTACATACAAGGGAAACCACATAAGACTGAATTCAGACTACTCAACAGGCAGCTGGAGGTGAGAAGGCAGTGGTATGATATATAAGATCCTGAATGAGAAAGGCTTCAAGCCAAGAATTCGGTACAATTTGTCTTTCAAAAGTGAGGGAGAGATTAAAATCTTGAAAGAAAAACAAAAACTGAGATAGCCAGTCAACAAAAGACCTGCTCTACAAGAAATACTAAAGGGAGTCTTCTCAGCTGAAGAAAAAAGACAGGAGTGGGAGGTCTGGAGGAGGGCACAGAATGGAAGAGTACCAGTAAGTTTAATTTAAAGGATAAAAAGAGAGAGAGGGAAAATAAAATATAGATCTGACAAATAAAAACTAAAGGATAAGATGCTAGATTCAAGAACTGCTTTTACAGTAATAATTTTGAACATTAACAGATTAAACTCACCAATTAAAAGATACAGATTGGCAGAATAGATTGAAAAATATGATCTACCTATATACTGTTTGCAAGAGATGCATCTTAGACCCAAGGGCACAAATAGATTGAAAGTGAAAGGATGGGAAAAGATGTTCTATGGAAGTTGTAACCTAAAGAAAGCAGAAGTGATTAAAGTAATATCAGATAAAATACTTTAAATGTAAAGTCATCAAAAGAGATGAAGAAGGGCACTACACATTAATAAAAGGAACAATTCACCAAGTAGAAATAACAATCATAGATGTTTATGCTTCCAATCAAGGAGCTCCAAAATACATAAAGTAAACATTGGCAAAAATGAAGGAAGCTATAGATGCTTCTACAAAAATAGTGGGAAACTTCAATACACCACTCTCCACTATAGAAAGAACAACCAGACAGAGGATCAACAAAGAAATGAGAACTTAAACAATGTGATAAATGAATTAGACCTAACAGACATATATATACACCCCAAAACACCAGGATATACATACTTCTTTCATTTTCATGGAACATTCTCCAGTATAGATCATATGCTGGGACACAAAACAGGTCTTTATAAATTTAATAAGATAGAAATTATCCAAAGCACTTTCTCTGACCACAACAGATTGAAGCTAGAAATTACTAATCACCAAAGAACCAGAACTTTGACAAATATATGGAGATTAAACAACAGACTCTTAAATCATCAGTGAGTCAAAGAAGAAATTGCTAGAGAAATTAGTAAATATCTGGAGAGGAATGAAAATGAGAATACAACATATCAGAATTTATGGGATGTGACAAAGGCAGTGCTGACAGGGAAATTTATTGAAAACAAGAAAGAACAAAAAGTCAAGGACTTAACTGCTCACCTGGAGAAATTAGAGAAAGAACAGCAAACTAACTGTAAAAGCAAATAGATGAAGAGATAACAAACATTAAAGCAGACATAAATGAACTGGAAAAGAGACAGAAAACAAAAGAAAGAAGCAACATAAATGAACTGGAAAAGAGACAGAAAACGAAAGAAGCAACAAATCCAAAAGTTGGTCCTTTGAGAAAATCGATAAAATCAATGGACCCTAGCTAGGCTGACAAAGAAAAAAAACAGAGGACACAACTACACAAAATCATAAATGAGAGGTGAGTCATTATCATGGATCTTGAAAAAATTTTAAAAATCATAAGAGAATACTATGAACAACTATATACCAACAAACTAGACAACTTAGATGAAATGGGCAAATTCCTACCAGCGCCGACTCGGGAAGAAATAGATCTCAACAAACCGATCACGGGTAAAGAGATTCAATCAGTTATCAAAAATTTTCCTACAAAGAAAAGCCCAGGTCACTCTTATGCAAGCTTCAGTTAGACATTGCTACTATCATAACTTGCCAACCCCCAACCAAAACCATTCCTGCCAATCCTAAAGAACACCTAGGGCATTATATAAGGGTCTACAAAGCTTCCTGGCACTAGGGTAACTTTCCAGAAACCTACAACCTTCATATGGGCCCCTGGACCAAATAAGTCCTGAAATGCAGAGCAGCCAGCCTTTCCAGAACATCAACTAGTTCCATCCATTCTACCCCATATTATCAACTGCCCCTTCCAATGAAAAAGTTAGAATGGCATAGCCCAAATACCCCTAAAGAGTAAGAGAAAGATCAAAGATGACTGTGGAGTTATACAGAGAAGATGGGGTTTAACAAATGAGTATGAGTGCTGAATCGGTATATTGATATTTCTTTTAGTCTCCAGTAACTTAGAGCAGGCAGAAATAAAAACCAAAATTATGGAATTGTAATCCATACCAAACTCTGAAATCTGTTCCACAACTAATTATTGCAATGTACTTTGAAATTTATTGCCTTTTTATATATATGTTATTTTTCACAAAAAAGAAAAAAAAAGAAAAAGGAAGCATATAATGGAGAAGATAAGATTTAACAAGTGAATATGAGTGCTGAATCAATATATTATTTCTTTTCATCTCCAGTGTATTAGAGCAGCCAGAAGAAAGAAGTGAAAAATCATGGAATTGTAACCCAGACCAAACTTTAAAATCTGTTGTATAACTACTTGTTAAAATGTACTTGGAAATTTATTGCTTTTTTGTATAGATGATATTTTTCACAATAAAAAAAAGTTAAGAAAGAAAATTCCAGTGCTGCATAGCTTCACAGGGGAATTTTATCAAACATTCCAAAAGGAAGTAACAGCAGTCCTGCTCAAACTCTTCCAAACAATTGAGGAAGAAGTAATGCTACCTAACTCATTTTATGAAGTGAGCATCACTCGAATACCAAAACTGGATAAAGATGCTACAAGAAAGGAAAACTACATACCAATCTCTCTAATGCACATATGTTCTAGTTTGCTAGCTGCCGGAATGCAATATACCAGAAATGGAATGGCTTTTAAAAAGGGGAATGTAATAAGTTGCTAGTTTACAGTTCTAAAGCCAAGAAAATGTCCCAATTAAAACAAGTCTATAGAAATGTCCAATCAAAGGCATCCATCCAGGGAAAGATACCTTGGTTCAAGAAGGCTGATGAAGTTCAGGGTTTCTCTCTCAAGTGAGAAGGCACATGGTGAACACAGTCAGGGCTTCTCTCTCAGCTGGAAGGGCACATGGCAAACATGGCGTCATCTGCTAGCTTTCTCTCCTGGCTTCTGGTTTCATGAAGCTCCCCAGGAGGCATTTTCCTTCTTCATCTCCAAAGGTTGCTGGCTCGTGGACTCTCTGCTTCGTGGTGCTGCAGCATTCTCTGCTCTCTCCAAATCTCCTCCATTCTCCAAAATATTTTCCTCTTTTATAGGACTCCAGAAACTTATCAAGACCCACCCAAATGGGTGGAGACACGTCTTCACCTAATCCAGTTTAACAACCACTCTTGACTAAATCACATCATCCAGGGAGATGATCTGATTAAGGCATGGTATTTTGATTAAAACATGGCTTTTCTAGGGGACATACATCCTTTCAAACCAGCACAAGATAGATATAAAAATTCTCAACAAAATACTAGCAAAGCAAATCCAATGACAAGTTAAAAGAATTATACATCATGACCAGGTAGGATTTATACCAGAAGTGCAAGGATGGTTCAACATAAGAAAATCAATCAATGTAATACAGCTCATTAACAAATCAAAAGGGAAAAAATCATATGATTATACCAATTGTTGCTGAAAAGGCATTTAACAAAATTCAGCATCCTTTTCTGATAAAACTACTTTGAAAGGTAGGAATCGAAGATAATTTCCTCATCATCATAAAGGGCACATGTGAAAAACCCATAGCCAGCATCATACTTATTGGTGAGCGATTGAAAGCATTCCCCCTAAGATTGGGAACTAGACAAGGATGCCCATTGTCATCACTGTTATTCAATATTGTACTAGAAATCTTGGTTAAGAGCAGTCAGGCAGGAGAAAGAAATAAAAGGCATCCAAGTAGGAAAGGAAGCAGTAAAACTTTCATTATTTGCAGATGATATGAGCCTATACTTGGTTAACCCTGAGAAATCTACAACAACGCTACCTGAGTTAATAGACAAATTCAGCAAAGAGGTGGGATATAAGATTAATGTATAGAAACCAGTAATGTTTCTATACACAAATAATGACCTAAATGAAGAGACAATGAAAGAAAAAATTCCATTCAAAATAGCAACCAAAAGAATCAATTACCTAGGAATGAGCTTAACCACGGATGTCATGGACTTGTACACAGAAAACTATAAAACATTGCTAAAAGAAATCAAAGAAGACCTAAATAGATGGAAAGACATTCCACACTCATGGATAGGAGGCTTGAATATCATTAAGCTCTCAACTCTACCCAAATTGGTGTACAGATTCAACGCAATACCAGTAAAAATTGCAACAACCTACATACTCTTAAGACTTGGAAAAGCTAGTTATCAAATTTGTTTGGAAGTGAAAGAGACCTCGAATACCTGAAGATGTCCTAGAAAAGAAGAGTGAAGTGGAAGGACTAAGACTTCCTGACTTTGAAGCTTACTATAAAACCACAGTGGTCAAAACAGCATGGAACTGGCACAAAGATAGAAGTATTGACCAATGCAATCTAATTGAGAGTAAAGAGAGAGACCACCAAAGCTATGGTCAATTGATTTTTGAAAAGGCCCCTAAATCCACCAAACTGGGACAGAACAATCTTTTCCATAAGTGGGCTGGGGAAAACTGGGTATCAATAGCCAAATGAATGAAAGAGGACCCCTACCTTACACCCTATACAAAATTAATTCAAAATGGATTAAAGACCTCACTATAACAGCCAGTACCTTAATACTCCTAGAAGAAACATCATCAAGACCTAGTAATAGGAGATAGCTTTTTAAACTTTATACCTGAAACACCAGCAATGAACAAAAAATTGATAAACGGGAACTCGTTAAAATCAAAACCTTCTGTGCCTCAAAGGACTTTGTCAGAAAGGTGAAAAGGTAGCCAACTCAAGGGGAGAAAATATTTGGAAACCACATATTGGATAAAGGTTTGATATCCTATGTACACGAAGAAATTATACAGCTCAACAACAAAAGAACAAACAACCCAATTATAAAATGGGCTAAAGATATGAATAGACATTTTTCTGAAGAGCAAATACAAATGGCTCAAAGGCACATGAAGAGATGCTCATCTTCATTAGCTATACAGGAACTGCAAATCAAGACTACAATAAGATATCATCTCATACCTATAAGAATGGCTGCTAGTAAACAAACAGAAAACTACAAATGTTGGAAAGGATGTGGAGAAATTGGAACACTTATTCACTGCTGGTGGGAATGTATAATGGTACAGCCGCTGTGGAAGACAGTTTGGCGGGTCCTCAGAAAACTAAATATTGGTTGCCCTACGACCCAGCAATACCAATACTTAGTATATACCCAAAAGAGCTGAAAGCATTGATACGAGCAGACATTTGCACACCAATGTTCATAGTGGCACTAGTCACAATTGCCAAAACACGGAAACAATCCAAGGGTCAATCAGCAGATAAACAAAATGTGGTATATACATAGGATGAAATATTATGCAGCAGTAAGACAAAATGAGGTCCTGAAGTGTATGACAACATGATTGAACCTTGAGGACATAATGCTGAGTAAAATAAGTCAGACACAAAAGGATAAATAGTGTATGATTTCACTATTATGACTCTGGTAAAGGTAGTCTCAAAGGTTTACACTGTTGAATATAGGGGAGCTAGAGGTACATAGAAGCTAGAGATGGGGGAAAG
>PVIY010036063.1:0-25757 GCA_004026745.1 Myrmecophaga tridactyla
TTCCAATATGAACAATTTAGAATTGCCAAAGCCCAAACACCCCTTAAGAGATGGATGGAAAGATCAAAGTTGATGGTGGTATTATACAGAGAAGATAGGACTTAACAAATGAATATGAATGTTGAACCATTAAATTGATATTTTTTTTAGTCTCCAGTATTTTAGGGCAGCTAGAAATAAAAACCTAAAATAGTGAAATTGTAACCCAGGTCAAAGTCTGAAATATGTTCTACAACTAATTGTGGTGCTGTGCTTTGAAATGTATAGCTTTTTTGTACATATGTTATTGTTCACAAATAAAAGAAGAAAAAGAAGCCAATTGTGATGATAAAAAAAATTAAGCCCTCTAGCCCCCTATATTCTGGAGCAGCTAGAAGGAAAAATCTGAGAGGATCGTATGGTAGCCCATGAAAAACTCTGGGATCCATCCTGTAACCACTTTTTGAAGAGTGCTTTGAAAACTATTGATTTTTTAATTTTTTTGCTTTGTATATATGTTTTACTATACAATAAAAAGTTGAAAAAAATCTGCAGCATCTGACCTATCTTCTTTACATCTTCTTCCTCCTCTTTATGTTCCAGAGACTGTGTCTTCCTCAGTGCAGCTTCCAAGTCAGACCCCACTCAGGGTGTTTAATCGGGTGTCCCTGTGCTGGCGATAGTCTTTTCTCCCTCGTGTCTCATACCACTGCCTGCACCTAAATCCCAACTGTCTAACAACTCCTGCTCATATTCTGTAATTTCTTGTCCACAGGAAGCTTTTATCTTGCTTGTCATATCTAGATTAGGCCATTCCCCTCCATTCCCTCATTGCATCCTGAATGTTCCTTCACAGTCAAGCTGCTATCAAATCTACCTTTTAACTAGATTCATGATGACCGTTTCTATTCTTTTGTGTTCACTTCACAGACTCCTTACTTTAAAGTTTTTAATGCATACATGATCATACGCACACAAAGTGAAATTCACGATCTGTACATGATATCAACTACACTCTAGGTTACATGCATAGGAAACATTTCTTCTGAGTAGTTAAGGATTTAAATGTGTAATGCCATTTCCCAGAGGAGTAAATGAAAATCGACTGACATAAATGGAACTCTGAAGGACAGTGAGTAAAGATCTGATCTCATCTTCCATTTTTACTAAGCAACTGCATTCATTTAAAATGTATTCAGGTGCGAAGGAATATAAAAGGTGAAATAAGATGATACCTGTTCTAGTTTGCTAGCTGATGGAATGTGATATACCAGAGATGGAATGGCTGTTAAAAGGGGAATTTATTAAATCTCTAGTTTACAGTTCTAAGGCTAAAAATATCCAAATTAAGGCAAGGCTATGGAAATGTCCAATCTAAAGCATCCAGGGAATGATACCTTTTGTTAAGAAGGGTGATTAAGTTCAGGGTTTCTCGCTCAATGGGAAAGGTACATGGCGAACATGGTGATTTCTACTAGCTTTCTCTCCAGGCTTCTTGTTTCATGAACATCCTCTGGGGCGTTTTCTTCTTCATCTCAAAAAAGGCCTCTTCATCTCCAAAGGTCTCTGGCTGGTGGAATCTGCTTCTTGTGGTTCTGCTGCTGTCTTGTGGCTCTGTCCAAAATGTTTCATCTTTTAAAGGATTCCAATAAACTCATCAAGATCTACATGGAATGGGTGGAGTCACATCTCACTCTAATCAAAGGTTAATATCCACAACTGAGCAAGTCACATCTCCATGGAGATAATCTAATCAAGATTCTAAGGTTCAGTACTGAATACGGTATATATATATATATATATATATGTTAGCTTAACCATAGGCATGTTTAAATAATGTATCCATATAATCCTTGTAAAATCTGTGTTTGCACAGTAAGTTTCACAAACCAATTTAAAATTGAGGGATTGTCCCCACGTGATTGGATCAGGATTAAAACATGACTTTTCTAGTGTATCTAATCCATTCCAACCAGCACAATGTCTAAAATTGATTGGATCTGAGAGCTCTACACCGGCAACCTCAACCACCTACACCCATGCGGTTAGATGAATCCCTCATTAGGTCCCCAGTGTGTCCAGTATGAGCTCCTGGCTTCTGCTGGCCTTTGGATCTGCTGCCTTTGGTGATGGACCATCCTGTGGTTCTTGGTACAGAAACTCGTTAACATTGATGTGTGACCTTAGTCTTGTTCTCTTATCTGTGAGCACCTCCAAGCCTCGGGGTGGTGGGTCCATATCCATGCACTTTCCACACTGTGAACAATTTTGCTTTTCTAAGACTATTGGTTCCTGTCTGAGCCCAAATCCTGGAGTTAAATAATACATGAATGTCTTTGTTAGGTGGTTCACAAGTTCCCCAAGGAATTCAAAAATGTTGCTTTAATCTAAAGTTGCACTGAATCTTTAACATGCTTATCTTTGTGACTCATCAAGAAGGGTCACAGGACTGAGCGCTTTTCAAACATATTTTATATGAATTTTTTTATTTTAGAATGACATTTTCACACGTTGTAGAACACTTTGCAGAACATTGGTCAAAAGTACATATTCAGGACGTTGGCAAAGACAAAGAAGTAGATGAAGAAAGAGATAAGATGTTATGAACCACCTCGTCTTTTATTTGATGTTATAAGCAAAGGAAAATGAAAGGATAAACAAATGTATTTCATTGAGACTTAAGATTGGTTCCTGCACCTGTAAGTAATTTGATGTAGCCTTGTGCCCAGTTCCCTCACCTCTGAGATGAGAGAGGCAGACTCTGGCATCCTTGAGCTCAATTTCAGAACTCTGATTCTATAACTTACTAAAGTAAGCTTAAATAAGTTAAGCATAAAGGAAAACACTCAAACTTCACCTGGGATCCATACTTCTTACGAATTTTAGCCTTTTATAAGGAATTCATGGCATGATTTCACAAATAAATTTAATCTCAGAAATGACTTCAATCTTTCAAGATTAGTTCTTTTTATTCCCCACTCACAAACTCATATTTGGACAGGGAAATATGAGCCCATTCATTTGAAAAAGAATTAGTAGTTCAGTCTAAAAATTGAAAGCTGCCTCATGTCATCAACTGGTTTGAGCAGTAAAAAGATTCAGGTTTTTGATGTTTTGATATTACTCAAATATCAATAATAACTGCTTCTTTCTGCAGTAGAATGGCTGGCAAAAAGTGTGCTTTCCTTCAGTAATAATTTGTGCAGAGCTGCACTTATAGAAATCTATTTTTAAAATTGAAGTATTTAACATACAATACATAATACGATAGTTTTTCAAATGTATATATGCATATATGTATGTGTGGTTGTAATTATCAACTACATCAATCAAATCAAGATATGGAACATTTCCATTGCCCCTACAAATTCCCTTATACTTCTTTCCACTCCTCCATGCCCAAACCTCCATACAGAACAAATTATCATTCTTTAATTAGTTTTGCTATTTATTGTTGTTCATGTACATGGAATCCAGCAGTATGGACTCTCTAGATCTGTCTCTTTTTCTCATTATGATGCATTTGAAATTCTCTTATTTTGTGAACATATTTGTAGTTTCTTCTTTTGTATTGCTGATATTGCCCGTTCTTTCACTTTTGGCCCTTCCGGTAGGTTAGAATATGTTTAGCTCATTGTATTTTTTATATATTGAGCACCTTTTTGTGTGTTTATTGACCACTTGTATACTATCTTTCATAATATTTGGGTTTTTTTTGTTTTTAACTTGGGCTGTTTGTAAGAATTCAGCATATATTAGTGCAGCCGGTCTTTTATCAGATATGCATATTGAGAATATTTTATCCTACACCGTGGACACCCTCTTAATTTTTAAAGTAGCTTTTATTGTGTTTTTAGCTCTTAATGCAATGTGGATTTGGCCCTAATATAAAGCACAGCTGTTGTCTGTGTGTTTTCAAATGCCATACTTGCAGCCATGCTAGTCAACAACATGGTATCTTTCACTTTCAGTTCAATATGTGACATTAACATCTTGGTAGGGATTTACAAATGGAATGAGAGTATGGGTATTGTGTGCAGTTTTTCCATGCCTCTTAATATGTATGTAACATTTATTCCATTTCTGCAAGCCAGGTTTTTGGGAATTGCTTTTTCCTCCCTGTGCAGAGAATAGTGGACAGACTCCACTGTCACTGCCTTTTTCCGCAAGCATGAGCTTTATGGCCTTAACTCAATCAAAATATTCCTTTCCATCTGATGACATGAATGGGGAAGCAATGAGCATATGGCCCAATTTGAGCAATGGGAGGATGTAAATTCCAAGATTCGTCCAGAAGTTGTCATAACTTACAGAGGTGAATGCGTTCTTATTTTTGCTTAAGCAAAAGGTTTTCTTTGGATTGCAACTAAAAGAAACTCAAGTTCGGTATCCTTCCCTGCATTCATTCTCTCCATCCTCTCATACAATAAATAATTTTATTTTCCATATATACTTTAGAGTCCAACATGGATAGCCCCTGCAAGGAAAATAATGAGTCAATATAATTTTAAATAATGTAAGAACTCTAAATGCAAATTTACTTCCCACAGACTGATAAAATAACAGCACATCAGGACAAGCGAAGTTTTTCCCAGTAATATATAGTCAATGTTATTAATGAAATTTACAAAATTAGCAGGGAAAGGGAAGAACTATCACTTTGATAGAATTCAATAAATACTTTAACCAAATCATGATAAAATTCTGAAATATCCAGAAATGGACGAAACAATTTTTAATTTAAACAGGGTTTTATCCAAACATATACCAAGAACACGACAGCTGATGATGAGACATTAACAAAGTTCTCTCTACAAACACAAGATATAGAGCGAGGCTAATGAACAACATCAAGATTAAACATCACAGTAGCAATGCTAACAGAAAAAAAATGAGGATAAAGAATGGTGAAGAAAATAAATGCTAAAGCTGCTTACAAAAATATAAGAACCAACAACAAAAATATAGGAACAAAGATGTGAGGTCAAAATTGATGTAAGAGAAATAATATTTTATCATATAACATGAATACCCAGTTTAAAGAAGCAGCACAGAGAAAAACTTCCCTTCACAGTAGCAACTATTCCTAAAATGAACTAGGAATAAATATGACAAGAAAATATATTGTCTTTGTGTATATATATGCATATATGTATGTTTATGCATAGGTTTGTGAGTGTGAATGTGTGTACACACACATATATATTTATAAACAGATACATACACATATATAAAATACTAGTAAAAGATGATGAATGGAGGGTGAATGGAAAAATATAGTGGATCCCTGATAAGGAAAATTCACTATTGCAAATATACACATTCTCCCTCATTTTAATCTATACGTTCAATATATTTCCAACCCAAATTCAAGAGTATTTGTTATAGCATTTGCTAAGCCAATTCCAAAATCCAAATGTCAGAATCTCCTTCTAGGCCTATTTTTTTCCCTGCATGCTGCTGCATGGAGAAGGGAGGAGAATAGATACAGAGTGGCAAACAGAAAAAAAAACCCAGCGTGGAGTTGAATGCATTTTAGTCCCCTTCCTCCCTCCTCTTCATTACATTTTTTTCATAAGGTGGTGTTGATATGTAAATTGGAAAAACATTGGCCACTCTTAGACTTTTTCATAGAGCCTCACTTCAAAAGGAAGTCATTTTACACAGCACCTTATTGGGTAGGTAGGGCAGGTGGTTTATATTGAGGTGTAAGAGATTAAGTGACTTTTCAAATACCATAGAGGGTACAGAGGTATAACTCAGATCTGTGAGATTTATGAGAAATCCCAGAGATACAGATGTTGAGAAGGGTTATTTGAAGACGAACACTTAGATTAAACTAAAGGAGTTTAAACATCATCATCATCCAGGTATTTCCACTGGGCAGAAAGTTGCATCCCCCAAATGATTTGACTTTATTTACAATAAATGATATATTTTATTTACAACAAACCCTGCATATAGTTACCCCTTCCACATCGCAGGGTTAGGGGTACATCACCCTCATGATCTGGAAATTCTGCATAAAATTTTTCCCCTCCCTTCAGAGCAGAGAACACATCTTCCATCAGTTCCTTCAGTGTTTCACAATTTTCCCTACCTGGCCCTTGATCAGAAGATACAACTGCTCCTATTACTAAAAAATTTCAAACTAGCCTTTCCTGGCCTGAAAATTCATAGAGGTAAATCCTTCACCTTCATTTTCCGTTAAGAAATTAATAAGGTCTTAGCATTTTCTTGGAATGCTTTTTTAAAAATAGCTATCCTACACCCCAAATTCTTGCAACTTCTGTGCAAGGGTTATGCAGACCTCAAAGGTTTCTACAAATGCTTTGTAGGAAGCAAGGGTTTCAAAGATTTCCTTTTCTTTTTTCTTGATTATGCCCTAAACTCGACTCACTGACTTGGTAATAGCACAGACTGCAGCTGCTACTTTGTGGCTTCTGCAAAACTTGTCAATAATTTACAATTAATTTCTTATGCTGACTGGCAATATATGGAATGGGCATTAGGGAAAATTGTGACATGGCAGAGATCACTGTCCATGGCTAATAAAAGAGAAAGAGAAAATGGATCATAATTCAAATATGTTCATCATAAACCAAGGAATGAATCATAGTTCAAATATTTTCATCATAAGTTTACTATAGCTGATGTAACTGGAGTATCAACTTTGAGTCTGAGTTTCTCAGCATCATGAAATTACACAATTCTCATTATCAGGAAAAAGAACATATTATGTTGTTAGAAAAAGTCGCAGATATTCTTAGAAATCAACTCTAAAGTAAATTCTTATGGTGGAATCTTCCTTTTATGTAACACTCTCAAGGACAAAATTAATGGGGCTCTTCATAACTGTTCTATAACTAATAAAAAGGAGTATTTATCCATGACCATTTTTTGAAACCAGGGCATAACATACATACATTTCAGAAGGTCTTTCTGCAAGAAGCTAAGCTAGTTCTCCACACTTAAAGCTTTCTGGTGCTCTAATATGGTCAGGGATGGACTCTAGAGAACCCAGAGAGGAGAAAGACAATGTCTTCATCTCTTAGTTGGTCTCCCCTAATAGCATTTCCATCAGGCACAGTTTTCACTGGCACAGACATCTCGAGGCTCTTCTCTCCCTCAAGTTCTGAAATTGTGCAATAATGAGGAGGGAAATGTGCTGTCAACTCTCAAACAAAACACACCATCGAGTTTAGCATATTAAAACAATCTTCTATTTGTTCAAGAGAGAAAAAAAGAACCATATTAAAGGGTCTAGAAAGGGAGAGATTTATAGGTAGTAATTTACTATATTTAAAATAAGACAATGGAAATCTGTGGGGAAATAAATAATATTCCATAAATGCTACTGGGTCATCAAAATAACCATGGGGTGTTACATAGAGAGGAATATTTTATTGTGCTTACCAGTAAAATTAGAAATAAACAAATGAAAATGCAACGTGGAAGATGGCATAAAGTTAGTTATTACAAACAATTTAGCTAGAATATCAGTATTTGTCACTGAATTTAATGAGAGGCACTAAAAATAATCACAAATGAAATTTCAAGTTGAAAAGTTATTGAGGGTTGTAGTGCTCCTGATATAATAAGAGAAAAAATAATGAAGGTTGTATGTTCACTGAAGAAGGTAAATTACATGATATTGTTCTCAAATACCTGAACACAAATATGGTGTAGATTTTCTTCAGGCCCCCTTTTTATTGTAGGAAACATGTGAGATAAAACTTAAGAAGGCCTATTGCCCCAAGAAGCAGTTTTATACCGTAATCCATGCTGAGTGTTCCTCTCTGGCCTTAACAAAATAATATAACATTTTGGGGCAAAAATGCAGCCCAGCAATCCAGCACTGGAGGCCAAGATGGAGAAGATCTCCATGGCCGCCATGACCTTCCCCTTGGTGCTGTGGTAGACAGGGAGAAAAGTGACCCAAACACTGCAGAGCACCAACATGCTGAAGGTCAAGTACTTGGCTTCATTGAAGGTGTCAGGCAGGTTCTTGGCCATGAAAGCTACGGTGAAGCTCCCCAGGGCCAAGCATCCCAGATACCCCAGGACACAGTAGAAGGTGATGACTGAGCCCTTGTTGCACTCAATGATGATATAGCCAGGTTCAGAGTGTGCATCTTTGTCAAAGAATGGGGGAGCAGTTCCCGGCCAGATTCTACAGAGAGTCACTGGATCAGGAAGCAGATTGGAATAACCGAGTTAGGTGCCCCTGACACCAAACACTACCTCATCCTCCTCCTTGGTACAGTGACGTTGAATGCCAGAACCACGGTGATGGTTTTGGTCAAGACAGTGGACACGGCCACAGTGAATGTCATTCCAAGTGAGATTTGTCAGATGATACAGGTGACTGTGTTAGGACGACCAATGAAGAGGATGCAGCAGAGAAAGCACAGAAGGAGGGAGACGAGCAGGATGTAGCTGGGAGCCCTGTTGTTGGCCTTGACTATGGGAGTGTCTTGGTGCTTCACAAAGACCCCAAGAACAACAGCCCTGAGCAAAGAGAAGCAAAGTGCTGGGCAAACCAGAGTCAATCCCAGAGGGTCTACACAAGCCAAGAAGGTCACAGCTTTTTGGAGGCAGCGAGTTCTCTCCCTGTTTGCATACTGATAACCTGGACACTTCACACACTTGTCCATATCTAGTGAGAAATGCAAAATGTCATCAGCCTAATAGTTACCTCTTATTCACAGGACCTCCAATGAATTGCCTGGGCAATTTTATACAAATTTTTTCAAACCTGCATTAAATCTGTTTCAACACGCTTGGTTTTCATCCCCAAATGTTCTCTTAGACCCCTCGTCTTCCTCTAGATCTTCAATTGGATAACACTTCCATTTTTCATTCATTGTTGAGCTTTATTTCTTTTCTTCTTAAATATGTATTGGCATATAATGTATACTCATAAAAGAGCATAAATCATAAATGTACTGATTAATGCATTTCAGGAAGTGAACACTTGTGTAACACCACACAAGCAAGGGGCTAGAACATATATGATCTCTCAGAAACTCCTTTTCAAATCATTATCTCTGGCATATCTCCAAAGAAGTTACCTTCCTGATTTCTGTATTAATTCTGTTTGGGAACTTTTACCCAATATTATGTTTGTGAGCTTCATCATTGCCACTGGTTATAGTTATAGATCTTTTTTTTTGCATAGGCAGGCGCTGGGAATTAAACCTGGTTCTCTGGCATGGCAGGAAAGGATTCTGCCAATGTGTCACCATTGTCCACCCAGTTCATTCATTTTTAAATACACGTTTTTTAAATTTTTCATGTAGGAACATACCGAGTCCAACAAATACACATTTCCTCTTCCCTCTGCCCACTCCTCTAGCAACCTCTACTTTTTTTTCATCCAGGGATTTTCTATTTCTAGACTGTTTTATATGAGTATACAGAATAATTCTCAGTTTCCATCTTGTTTATTTCAATGGGCATAAGGTTTATAAATTTCTTCCATGTAGCAGCAAGACTCAGAAATTCATTTTCACCTGTGGCAAAATAATATTACACTATATGTAGTTACCATTTATTGCTTATCCATTTTTTTTGTTGATGGACACTTGGGTTATTTCCACCTGCTGGCTATAGGGCCTAATAGTGGTGTGAACATTGTGCACAATTATCTATTATAGAACCTGTTTTCAATTTGTTTGGTTATATACCTCAAAATGAAATTGCCAGGTCATATGATAGTTCTATATTTTATCTGAGAAACTGCCATACTGATTTCTACAGTAGCTGCACAATTTTACATTCCCACCAACAATGCACTAGAGTTTCAAGTTCATGGCATCCTTTCAAACACTTGTCACTTTGCATTTTTAAAATGTAGTGATATTTTGCGTGAGAAGTGGTGTAACTCAATTACTTGTATGCTTGGATAGAATTCAGTTGTATTAAGACATCATCTTTTGTTTACCCATTTTACAAGTGACAGTGTTTGGATTGTTCATAGGTTTTGGTTAAGTCTTATAAATTTGCTATAACCATTTTATATGTCTGGTACCAATATGATGCTATATTTCTCGGTTGTATAATATGCAAATTTTTACCTTTCCAGGTAATACCATCAAATTTTCCAAATGGTTAAAACCATTTATACTCCAACAAACATTATGAGAGTTCTAATTCTTCCATATTCTCTCTGACACTTTACACAGAGTCCATTTAACTTTAGCTATTATGGAGGATAATTTGAACTATTTCATTAAGATTTGTAATTTCCTTGTGAATAATTAATATGACAACTACCACATAATGTGCTCTGCACATTAAGAGATGCTTTTATATGAAGAGCCTGTTCAAAGTCATGCCATTTTTTTCTAAAGACTATTCTTCCTCTCTTGTTGTTCAGTGCGAGCTCTCTATATATTTGTGCCAGTTCAAAGCTATTATGTACCCCAGAGAAATATTGTTTTGATCCTGATTTAATCTTGTGGAAACAGCCACTTCTTTAAATCTTTTTTTAATACTGCAGGCAGGAAACTCTTCATAAGATCCACAGAGATGCAACACGCCCAATTGTAGGTGTGACATTGGATTAGATGGAGATGGGACCCCACCCATTCCAGGTGGGTCTTGATTAGTTTACTGGAATCTTTTAAAAGAGGGAACATTTTATAGAAATGAAAGAGCTGACAGAAATTTCAGAGCAGGGTTAACACAGATGTCGATCCTTGGAGAATAGAGACATGGATGTCTAGAGTTGTTTGAAGGCAGTAGAAGTCACCATGAAATGTTAAGCAAGCCAGAACCTGGAGAGAGCCAAGGGAAGCCCAGAGATGAAAGCCAGCCCTGGAGAAGAAAAGTGAGGAACGCCCACAGGGAGAGAAGCTGAAAGCAACGGAGCCCAGGAGCAAGGGACCAGCAGATGCCAGCCAAGTGACTATCCAGTACACAGATTGTTCTTGTCCCATCAATCTTCCTTGAATTAAGGTATCTTTCTTTGAATGTATTAATTTGGACATTTTATATGCCTAGAACTATAAACTTGTGACTTATTAATTTCCCCCTAACTTTTTTTTCTTTTTGAATGGGCCATCACTGTGAATCAAACCATGTTTCTGGCATGGCAAGTGAGAAATCTGCCACTGAGCAATCGTTGCACCGCCCTTAATTTTCTTTTTTATTTTGGCCATTCCAGTTGTGGTATATCACATTATGGCAGGTTAAAATCTAGACAATATTCTAGATGTGATTTTTTGTGGGCCCAATCTATTTATTCTTTGTATTTTTATTGTGGGGTATTTTTACTATTTTGTTCCATCATCAGCTTGACCTTTCACTGATGAACAGGAAACTATAATTTCATATATTTACATTCATTTAAATTCTTCTTTAAGGTTTATGTCATATCTGTCTTGTTTAAGGTAATTTTGCCTTCTCAAGGTGAAAATATTTTTCTCCTTTGAGTTCATTAAGGATTTTTTTACTTTTTACATGTAGATCCACAACATGCCTCATATTTATGGTCCATCTATGACCAGTGGGTTTGTGTATTTGCCACTTGGTACACTTTATTTAATTTTTATGCTTATCTTGAAATCCCATTACTGTGAATTAAAAAACTTGACTCAGGCAGAATAAATACACCTGTTTCATTCTTTGTCTTCAAGTTTGCATTAACGAAGCTCTTCTATTTTCCACATACATTAGAATTTTATACTAAGTTATAATTTTCCTAAAGTTGGAATCAATTTGGAAAGTATGTACATCTCTACATACTGCATCTTTTCATGCAAGGGCTTGAATTATCCTTTCATCTATTTCAGTCTTAAAATTTTTCTTACTGCTCTTCTATAACTTTATGAGAAGAATCCTTCCACACTTTTTTGAAAATATTGTTCATAGGCATTTCACATATTTTAAAGATATTGTAAATCTCATCTTTTAAAAATGTTGTTTTAGAATGCCCTGTCACTTGCATATACAGATTTATAAGTTTTACATTAACTTTGTATGCAGACCACTAAACTCAGTTTATAAAATCTTCTGGTTGTTATACTTGCACAATAATATCAACTGCAAATAGAGTCAGTTTCATTTCATCTGTCCTGGGGATTATTCTTTTCACTTCCTTTCCTGCCAGTGTCCCCTTGGGCAGGACCTCCAGGCAAATGTCCAGTAGATGTGGAAATACTGAACACTTTTGTCTCATTCTTGAACTCACTGTCCTGAGATGCTTTCAATATTGCACCATAAGTTTTGCTATTTCATCTAGTTTTTGGTAAGGTGTCCTTTATGGGATAAAATTTTTCCCTTCTGTTACTAATTTGTTAAGTGTTCTGTTCTGTTTAGCTGAATGCTGCCAGAATGCAATATACCAGAAATGAAATAATTTTTCTTTTTCCTGTGTGGGTGATTGTACATGGTCCCGGAATTGAACCCATGTCTCCCACCTGGAACGTGAGCATTGTACCACTAAATCACCTGTGCACCCTAGGAACAGCTTCTGAAAAGGGAATTTATTAAGTTGCAGAGGATACCCACATTCTCACAGCAGACTCATGCATATTGCATTGTAATAGAGCTACTCAGAATATGAGGTTGTGTGGATGGGTTTCAGAAATATCAAGCCTGCAGCTACAAAAACTGAGGTTCCTTCAATGCACACATAGAAGCATTCATGTCTTTCATGTGGTGCTTGGCACGAGAATTTGAAGAAATGGGTTAAATATTCTACTCAGATGACTGTGAAAACCTCAGCAAACATGTACACCCACTCACAGAACACACCCAGAGACACACACAACACACAAGAAGACAGACACACACACCCGGACATACATATATAAAGACAGAGACATAAACAGACACGCAAAGACACAAGCACATACACACAAGCAGATGCACGCACAGAATGCACAAAAGTACAAACACACAAAGATGGGCACACATATAAAAAGACACACAAGCACACTAACACAGAGACAAACATACAGAAAAATACACAACATAAAATGGTCTCCTGGTGCCATGTTATCAGTCTTCTCACCTCCACAAAAACTGATTAAGCCAGGAGTGAGTACAGTGCAAGCTGACAATCTAATACAAGTTCCACAAAAATATTTAGCAATTAGAAATGAGATCCAGAAATTCCAGCGTGAAAGTCTCCCTGCATATTAAAAATAGCAGCTTCGTTTTAACATGGCAATTTTCTGCCCTCTGTTTAAGGAACTATAAAAAGCTGCTCTGCAAAGAAAGAGAGAGAGAAAATGCCATGCACTGATGGAGAAGAATAAACACATCTCAAGTCATCCATCAGACTGTGATAAAGAAACTATCCTTGGTTCTTGTGGCTTTCCAACTTTAGGAATACACCCCGATATCCATAAAAACTAATAAAAGCAAAATTCAAGTAGTGGTATTTTCACAGGGTCAAGACATCATAGAAATTGAATGCTCAAGAATAAAATGAGCAAAGAGAACAAGCCAACATTTTACTAAAGAAAATATAGCACCAATCTTGGGGATTTGTTATGTGAAGAGGAAGAAGACTTTTAAATGAAATTAATGCAGAAACAGAAATTTTGACACCAGACGAAATTGATTTTGAAGATCAGATATAATAGGCACTCGCTATGGAATTCTGATAAGAACCATTCTTAATAACGTCCCTCTGTAGGGGTGATTTTAGTGGCCATCCTCTTGACATGGTTAAGGTGTTAAACCACTATCTGTTAAAAGCCTAGATGCTTCCTTCCTGTCAGTGAATGAATGGTTATTCAGGTGATGAGTTGAGGCTGATATTTTTTCTTTTGCACAAAAGCCTTATTCTTTCTTGGTAAGTCCCTAATTCTACCTCTTTAGGATAACAATCACAGATGTGCCTTCTAGATTATAGAGTAAAAAGGTGCCCTGTGCTCAAACGATAAAGGAGAACACTTTCACGTGAAGGGGGAAGGTGACGGTATTTTATAAAATGAACTAACTGCAAAAAAAAGAGAAGGTTTAATAAGGAAAAGAGAGATGTGAAACCAATGGAGAATGCATATAAAATATTAATTATTATTCATTCAAAGGAAGAAGAATTTCTAAATTTAAAAGGCCACATGAGAAACATAATATGTAACACTGATAGGTGGATTTCACATAAAAAATGTACACATTTCACAGAAAATAGTGATAAACTTTCACACCATATTCGTAAATACACCTACACCTACAAAAGAGAACTAAAAGACAAACATCTAAGGAGTTAAAAAAATGAAATTAAAGAAAAGAGACTGACCGTTCTTTCTGCACTGGAAAGGTTTCAATCAAAATACTCAGGTGCCATTATACAGAGCAAGACTTGAACAAACAATGGGATGAAATGGATAAATTAAACAGTTCATAAAGTCACATTAATTTAACTTTCCCAATAAAGGAATAATTTTCAAGTAAAATTTGTAATATACAAACTTAAAGCTATTGAATACAAATTCCCTTTCCTCGTGTGATACCCAGTATGGGAGTGTTTGTCTCATGAAATGCTATTGCAGTGTAAAATCTACTTCTTAAAACCTACAGGAGCTCTGCCTTCCTTAGAGAAACATTCTCAAATATATCTCTTTGAAGAAAAAAGCCCTCACTTCACGACCCATTCATCCATTGCTAATGCCTCCTTTTTCTCTGCTACCATTTAGGACAAAACTCCACGGACAGCTATTCCACTTTTTCTACAACCACATATTTCCACTCGTTCCCTCTGCTAATTGTACTTCCATTTCTATCACTAACTGTCAACAGGAATTCCTGCATTGCTGAATCCAATGGACATCTTTTTCACATGACAAATAAATACATTGAATATTACACTAGCAGAAAAAAACGCAATGATCTCCCAGCTCTAGGCTGAGCTGAACCAGCTCTCAGGTGACCTCAGGGAAAAGCTCTTGGCTTCCATCTCCTGGATCTTCTCCTGCAAAAATCTGCTGAGCCTTCAAACTCACCAAGATGCTCTCTCTGAGAAGAAGGTGTCCGTGTGGAAGTACAAATTCCTTCATTGGTGGTTGGCGATGGGAGTGAAGGTCTTTCTACATCAAGACATCAGGGAGGAGTCTGGCATCCGTCCCCTCAACAGGGCTGGGTCTCCAGAGGAAACAAGCATGTCCTATCCAGTTCAGGCTGCACAGTATGAGAGACAGCAGCAGAGAAAATCTTTACAGCTCTCATATAACTGCTCAATAGGCACATTTGCGCGTTACTTCTGCCCTGTGGGACAGTGGTCTGGAAAGAAAGGAAATTTTTCTTACTGATTCTGTTCCCTATACCCAAGGTAGGAATCAACGAACCCCTTTTTTATTATTTCTCCCCCATGGACTCTCCTGCCTTCCATAGAACTCATCTCCAACAATTAATCTCATCTACTGACTTACAGTTTCTTCCAAAGTTATGGGTGAGGTGCCCACCTGGATGAGGTTCTCAGATCTCAAAAACTCTGACATGGGGAGAAGATACAGCCCTTGTGGTCTAAATTGGCTTTCTCCTCTTCAACAAAGTGGAGACCCATATTCATTTGATGTAAAACCATGGGTTCTACACTCTTGGCTTTATGATGCCTTGCCTAAACATTCTGAAGGTCATGCTTATACCAAAAATTACCACCAGTCATTTTAGCCCTATTTATAAAATACTTCCTTCTTTTAGGATATATTTAGACATTCTTAAGTACCATGACTAGAGCGTAGCACCTACTATGAATTGTGTAATATTTTTCCCCATATATCCTTGAGTATCTTGCAATTTCTTATGTTAATAGATCTATTAATATTTCTATAAATTTAACACTAAACAAGAAATTTGAAACTTTATATATGGTATAAAGCTTTACATTTCAAATTCTCATTTCAACCATAATCACGAGTTCATTTCACTAATGATGTGTGTATTCACAACACATTGTTACAATCAACCTCATTTGCCTGACCTGTTTCATCACCTCAAACAGAAACTCTGCCCAGGAAGCAATATCACCTCCTCAACTTGATCCTTAGTAATATAATCCATGCTCCACCTCTCTGGATTTCATATAAGTGAGATCACCACATCTGTGTATTTTTGCATCTGGCTTATTCTTCTCCACATGATGTATTCAATGTTCATCCACTTTTAACATGTATCAAAAGCTCAATTCATTTTGTTGCTAAATAATATCCCATTTAGGGTATAGATCGCCTTGGACAGTAGACGTCCTTGGGGACTGGCCACATTCTGCTTCTCAGGTGGAGTTCTGGCTCCATGGACTCTATCCAGTTTCTGAAATTCACTGAGCTCGTGATATGGCACCTTTTCTCATATATATTATAGCAGAAAAGGGAAATTTTTAAAGCCTCACTATGCACATCCCTTTGTACTGAATTCTTGAATTCCATCTTCCTGAATAAGATACAGCCTCCATGTCCATAACAGCAGCAGCTACTCAAAAATAAAAGGGAACATTAGGTGTCCCTAACAACTTTCCTGAGCTGCTGTACCATCGATGGACATCCTAATGCTGGACCTGGAATGTGTGCATAAGTAAACCCAAATTTTGTTGTGCAGCTACTTTGGTTGGGTGTCTGATACTGGAAGCTGAACACTGTTCATAATTATATTCACTCTTCTTGTACATCTTAGAAATATTGTCACGTTTCCCAATAAGAAATGAGCTGCAAGGGGATGGAAAAATAGCTAGATGTCACGTGTTTATGTAATAGTCACACAATGTTATGGCACTTTATTCTTTGATGACTGCCTCACATAAAGAAATGTATTGATGAATTAGAAGACCACAAAATAAAATTACTAGTATAAGACAAATCCCCCAAAACGTGCCAGAAGGGAATGAGAGAAAGAAAGTAATGTTATTATAGTGGAATCCTCTCTAGAATTCCTAGATACTTGCATTGCATGTGGCTAATTGATGCTGAATTAATCTAGAAGAATAAGCTGGAACTGCAAATAAAATTATGAAAGGATTCTATGAGACTTTCTCTATTCAACATTAAATATATTATGAAGATAGATAATTTAAAATAAGAACCAATCCATGCACTAGAGTAACTTTCCAGAAACCTACAACCTTCAGATGGGTCCCTGGTGCAGATAAGTCCAGAAACTTAGAAGGCCCAGTCTCTCCAGAATATGAACTAACTCATCTTCCTACAGTGTATTAATGATAGATCCTTCCATAGCCCAAACAAACCTATAAAGGTATGGAAGATCAAAGGTAATGGTGGAGGTATACAGAGAAGTTACGATTTAACAAATGAATATGAATGCTGCATCCTTAAAGAGATATCTCTTTAAGTCTCCAGTATTTTAGAGCAAATAGAAGTAAAAACCTAAAATTGTGGTCTTGTAACACATGGCAATCTCGGAAACATATTCTACAAGTGATTGTGGTGCTGTGGTTTGAAATACATAGTTTTAATATAATATTATTTTCCACAAAAAAGAGGGAAAAATTTGATTGTGATGATAAAAAATATTTTAAAATATATATCATGCCCTCCAAGCCACTATATTCTGAGGCACTTAGAAGGAAAGATCTGAGCGGATCTTATGGTAGCCAATGACAAACTCTGAGATCTGTCCTGTAAATAATTGTTGAAGACTGCTTTGAAAACTATTGAATTTTTGTTTGCTTGTTTTGTATATATGTTATAGTGTACAATAAAAAAGTAATAAAGAAAAATAAGGACCAAATGCTTTCAGAGATTGCTCACTGTGTAAGCACAAAAATCATGAAACAGATTTTAATTCCAAAGAATGTAATCAAAGAAACACCTCATATACATTTATTGCATCTTTTGGGGGTGAACATATTTCAGTCTACCCCATTCTTCCTTGCGGACCCTAGAAAACACACATTCTTCTTTCCTTCCAAGTGAAGGTACCCTGGGGTCGGGACTGCTCTCTTCCTGGCCGCCACCCACCCCCTACCCAACCCTCCGCACCTCTCTTCCCTGGAGTCCTACCAGCTGTACACGCCTTCCAGGGAGCAACCTGCCCCAGCCCTTCTAATTCCAAGTTGCACTGTGTCTTCACTTCCCGAAGGGAAGCTGGAGACTAAAAACACTAAATCTGGATGCCCACCCACCAGGAAGGTGGTGGAAAGTGAAATGCACATCCACTCTCATATGGTGGAGATGACAAAGAAGAAAAAGGACAGAATGAGCAAGAGAGGGAAAGCCCCAGGCCACCTAATCCACCGTGTTCTTCTCTCATCTTGTTGCCTGGGGGAGACAAAGATTTCCCACTGGCCCCTTGCAGGTGGGGCACCAGGAGCCCCTAACCTCCGTGGACAAGCATCCTTCCCTGAGGACCCAGCAAGGCCAGCAGCCCGCAATGGACCAGCCCCTGGACCTCAGGTCCTCCCAGAGACAATCCAGGATGCTCTGAAATTTGATATTCACCCAACAAAAGGACAGGCATCATCCTCGAAATACCTCTCTGTTAGGAGGCAAAGCACTCCTTTGTTCACCTGAAATCTCCATTTTAATAGAAATGAATCAAACTCCAACCTTGTTTACATCAGAACTGGTTAGATGCTCTTCAAAGACCAACTTCGCCTCTATGTTCGCACACAGTGTGATCTAGAAGTACCATTTTCAAAACTTGCCAAAAGCTTAGCAAAGTGACATTGTTAAAGCTCTTTTAAAAACTGCGTTCACCCCATATATGAGTTTTCTAAAGCTGCCGGAATGCAATATACCAGAAATGAAGTGGCTTTTATAAAGGAAATCTATTACATAACAAGTTTGCAGTTCTAACGCCAGAAAAAATGTTCAAACTAAGGCATCCAAGAAAAGATATCTTGACTGAAGAATAGCCAGTGTCTGTCATGTGGGAAGGCACTTGGCTGGTGTCTGCTGATCCTTGTTCTTAGTTCTGTAGTTTCCAGCATCTGATATCACTGGTTTCCTCTCTACGTGACCATGGGCCTTCACTTAGCTCCAAGAGACATGATTCTGAGCTCTGGCTTGTGTAGCATTTCATGGAAAGGCACATGGGGGTGTCAGCTGGGCTCCACCCATATCTAAGCATTTGGTCTCCCTGTCAACACTCCAAGCATCTCCAAACATCCATGTCTCCGTCCGCTATGAAGCAACTGTTTTCCAAGTATCTGTTCTGAGTTTTCTCCAAAATATTCCCCCTTTATAAGACTCTAGTTATCTAATGAACATCCATGTTGAATGGATAGAGTCACAATTGGGTCACAAATAGGTCATTCAGCAGGGTGTGTCATATCTCCACAGAAATAATCTAGCCCAAAAGGTCATACACCCGACTGAGTTCGTCATATCTCCAGAGAAGTGCCATCCTGTGGTAAAATCCACCTCCATCAGTGAACCTGTGGAAGCTAGAAAACAGACTCTGCTTCCAAAATAAGTACTGGGAGAGAGATAGGGTGGACATTCCACCTCCAGAAGGGAGAAATTGAATGGAGAACAGAGGACACGTATCTGACACAACTCTGGATTGCACCGAGTAACCTCCATTACATGTCAAGGATTGTCTTCTGTGGATTGATCCTTGGTCCTCTGGAACTGCAGGAATGGAAACTAAGTCCTTTTCAGAGCTCTTACACCCTGTCTGTTCTCTTTCCCTTGAGAACATTGAGGAATAGAGATTCGATTCCTCATCAGCTGGGATGTCCAGATATGGCAGTGTTTATCTCTATTTTGTCATTGAGAGCCTGCATACTCACTCTCCCCCATCATGTTCAAGCATTCAGAGAAGACATAAGGCATAATGCTGAAAGGAACCTTATGGTGATGGCCCCCAAATTGGAACTAGCTAAATGCTCATGAACAGTAGAGGAATACTAAAATTAATATAGGAACACAAAGGATTCAATGGATCAATGATGATGGTTACACTACAACCAAATCCAAAACAGACAGAGTAAGTGAAATAATCCTTCAGTAAATAATATATAACTTATTCTTGATTTATATAAATTATACAAACCATCACAATTAATTGATAAACTACAGTCAGGAGACTGGTTTTCTGAAAATAAGGTAGGTGTCTAGAAAAGAGCAGATATGTGAACATTTGTAGGATTATGGTATTACAGGGATATTCATTTTGTAAAAAATTAGCAAAACTAAAAAAGTTTATATTATGCTTTATACGTGAGTAATATTTTTTCAAGCAATTTTTTTATTGCCAAATCAGGGTAAGAAGACAATAAAATGGATGATAAAGTAAATACACAGATTTTTCATTCATACACTGCTGAAGGTTAGAAGAAAATGAATAGAAAGAGCACATACTTTACTTATAAAATGGAAACAGTCACATATATTATCAAATAAAACAGTGCATGACAGCAGCCCAATCCTGCCTCTATGTGTATGAATCCCCCTGCAGAAGGACGCCAGGATTTCTTACTCCACTGAGTAGGTGTTGATCATTAGACACAATTTCGTATGGTAACATAATTTGTGATGTAAACTTTGGTTCATCAGCTTTAAGGCCATGTCTGAAATGAGGGCAGGTCCATGCTCCATAAACTGATCAAAGAATCACAGTTTCTGTCTCAGAGGCTTTGACCACTGTGATTCACAAACACCTCCTCTGCCCCATTTATGACTTCATCCTGAAGAATCTTTTCAGAGAACGCTTCATTTTTTTATTCCTCAGGCTGTAGATGAAGGGGTTCAGCATGGGCGTGACCACAGTGTACATCACGGAGGCTGTGACACTTGAATGTCCATCTAGGAATGCTGCAGAACTAAGATACACTCCTATGAGTGTGCAATAAAATAAGAATACCACTGAGAGGTGAGATGCACAGGTGGAAAATGCTTTATACCTCACCTGGATGCATGAGATCACACGCACAGAGGAAAAAACTTAGAACGAGAGTAAATGATACCATTGAACAAATAAAAAAACAGAATCCCAGTTGCAAAATACATCACTACTTCTTTGACGAAGGTGTCAGAACAGGAAAGTTGGACCATCTGATCAAGGTCACAGAAAAAGTGAGGGATATCCACTTCTGGACAATAGGACAGTCACAGCACAATTAAGGTGTGTAACAAGGAATACAGGGCACTCAAAGTCCAGCAAACTGGAACCAACAGGACACAGAGCTGGGGGTTCATGATGACCGTGTGGTCCAGGAGCTGACAGATGGCCAAGAAGCGATCATAGGCATCATGACCAGGAGGAAGTCATCCAACCCTCCACAGAGTAAGAAAAAGTACATCTGGGTGAGGCAGCCTGCATAGGTTATGACTGTCCTATGCATGTGAATGTTCACCAGCATCTTTGGATGGTTGTGAAGGACACGCAGATGTCGATAAAGGACAGGTTGGAGAGGAAGAAGTACATGGGCGTGGGGAGGTGGGAGTCAGTGATGGTGGCCAGGATGATGAGCAGGTTCCCGAAGATGGTGACCAGGTACATGGACAGGAAGAGCCCAAAGAGGAATGTCTGCAGTTCTGGTTGCTTTGAAAATCCCCAAAGGAGAAATTCTGAAACTTGTGTTTCATTTCCCGGTTCCATGTGTTTGATGTGACTACTCAAAAACAGAGAAATACATGACTACTTTTCAAGCAAGCAACCATTACTGATGTACCCACAATTTATATCTCAGAGTCAGGAAATTAATTTCTGGATTTGTTTATGAATTCTAAACAGAGTGCTATCTCTGATTAGGAATTGTTGTCCAACTTTTGAAATATTCCCCCAGCCGGCATGCATTCTAAGGTCTTCATGAGAAACTCATTCATTCATTTGAGGAATGAATATTCTATCCAGCTATGCTGCAGTTATTGACAAGCAAAGGGAAATGATGTATTGTTAACAAAACTTGCCTGCAATATGGTGAAGGGGAAAGAAAATAAGTAAACGATGTCATAATCATATGTGATGTGACAAAGTGACAGCAGCTAAAATGAAATAGAAGCAGGTGAAATGGAGAGTTTGATTAGGGATGCTCAATATTCACGCAAGACTGCTGGGCAGGGAAACATTTGAACAGAGACATCAAGATACGGAAGGCAGGAGTCAAAAGGATATGAGAAGTTTGTGACCAATGCAGGGAATGTCCAGGGGAAAGGCCCTAAGGAAAAGACTTGATTGGATATTGAGGGTCAACAAGGGAGGCAGTGTGGCTAGGGATTACTAAAAGGGAGAGGATGAGAGATAGTGTAAGAGAATTTTTAAGAACAAAGTGGGACCCCAATGATGAAACTCCAAGTTATGGAGAGTTCCTTTTCTACCTGCTGTATTTCTGTCACATTGTTAAGTTTATTGCAAACCTGATTTAGGCAGAATAGAGGAAAGAAATCAAATTGATTCAGTAGATAGATAGATAGATAGATAGAGAGAGGCAATCATATATACACATTCATGTAAATATTAAGAGATTTACAATAGGATTTGGCTCAAGATTATGGGGATTGACAAGTCCAAATTCCATAGGACCCACGAGATAGAAACTCAGTGAAGGTAGTTTCAATTCCCCACGGAAGCTGCACATTGTGACTTCCTATCATCGTGATGATGAAGCCTCCAGGAGAAGATGGAAACCTGAAGTAAAGATGGAAATTCTTTTTTATGACTAATGAAATGCTCAGTCCTCCTTTTTAAGTCCAACCGATTACATGAGGAGATACTCCTCACTGCTGAGGCCCATCTCCTTGGTTGATTGTAGATGCAGTCAGCCATATGCAAGCAACTGACCAATGATTTAAATCCAGCTACAAAATGCCTCCCAAGAATATTCAGGCCAGTGCTTGCTTAACCATGCATTTGGACACCATAACTCAGCCAAATTGACACATGTAATTAACCATTACAATCCATACCTAGAAATCTTGTCACTCATACACATTTCCTTAAATGTTACTTAATTTCATATAAATTTAATAACACAGACCTACTTCCACCTAACATAATTCACCTGTCCTGCATATGACCGGAAATATAATTACACATTCCCCACAAGAAGATGCAAGTACTCAATTAAAATGAATTATTATCCTTAGGTCTTGTAACTTAAATGCGATGACATGAAATTAATACAATTTATTTTATATAATATAGGGATAAGGGAGGAGGAAAAATGAAGATTTTGCACCTATACTACCTCATAAGAAAGCAAGAAGAAATAACCATTGTCTCCTTATTTCTGTAACTGGTTATGGAGACAAAGCTCAAATTTAAAACTACCTGCTTCCTCTACCCATTCCATATTTATGATGCCCTCAGCAAGCACCTCAGCAGATCATTGTCATTTGCCTGGAGAGGTACCCATTTTTTCAGTCCTTAAAGGTCTGGGCTGTTAGCAGACCTGCTTGGTTGGTTGTCACTGCATTCCATTGACTTCAATCACAGGGAATGTCAGTTTGGAGAGATGCCCAAAGGGATCTCCTATATTCCCAGAAAATCTTCACCTACATCGTGTAGTTACACTTCTATTTTCACTTGATAATGAGACTCATTCACTTCAGCAAGGACAGTAACTTTTTTGCCTGTTGCTTCAGAGGCACGAACACCCCAAAGTGGCCTAATTGGGAATCTTATCTTCCAGTTCAGTGGAAACCTTGTTATGTCTCCTGGTGGGACCACTCTTTCCTTTGGAAGTAGGACCTCTAAACCGGCAAAGCATAAGGGTGAACATACAGGAAACAAATGTCCTCTAACAAAACACTAGGGGTAGAGGTGCATGGGTGGTTCAGTGGTAGAATGCTCACCTTCCATGCAGGAGGCCCAGGTTCAATTCCCTGACCATGTAACCAACAAAAATGAAGCAAAAAACAAAGCAAAGCCTAGAGGCAATAATGAGTGTTGCCACTGCCATTTCCATACCTTGTCCTTTATAATGTGATGGTGTTATTGTGAAAACCTTTTGTCTGATGCTCCTTTTTATACCTGCTTATGTACAGATGAATAGAAAATATAAGGATAAAAGTAAATGAATAATAGGGAGAGGCAAAGGGTAATAATTGGGTAGACTGAAATAGTGTGCATCAATGAGAGGGATGCATGAGTTCTTTTTAAATTTTGATTTCTTTTTCTGGACTAATGCAGATGTTTGAGGAATGATCTTGGTGAAGAATAAACAACTATGCCATGATATTGGGAGCCATTGATTGTATAATAAGATTGGATTGTACGTGTGTGGATATTTCTCAGTAAAATATATTTAAAAAAAAGAAAAGAAAATCCCAATTACTCATCAAAAAAAGCAATGAATAAACATCAAGTCCTGTTAACAAATGAAAAGGGCCACATAGAAAGGATGGGGATTTAGATCCTATACAGCCTTCTGGAGAACATTGTCCCAACACTTCAAGATATTACCATCAAGGTAGCACTATAATTGAGTCTTCCAAAGCCCATGCCTCCATTCTATCAATCCAGCCTGCATCCAGATTATGGGGAACATGGCAAGAGTAGTAAATTCCATGAATGTGCCCTTTCCAGCACCTCATTTTTGTAAAGTGGGCTCCTTGGCCAGAGGCAATGCTGGGTGGATGACCGTCATGGTGGATTATGCAAACTAGAGTTGGTAGTTTCACAGAACCATTGCAAGCAAGGAAGACAAATCGATATCAAGAGGATACATCTATTCCTGTAAGAAACACAGCCCCTCCCATTAGGCAAGTGGTTCAATGTAAACAACCTGCCACCACGTAGCAAGCTGATGCACTGAGGAATTTTACTATATCAGGGACTGGGTGTTTTTCTCTCTGCTGGAACAATGGACATTCAGCAGTGGCTATAGCCAACTTGGCCTTGGTGAGTGGAAGACCATAAATTGCTGAGCCCATGCATAATCTCCATTCCTATCACCATGGCCACTGGGCATGAGTCCATTGGGCAATGTCAAGTGTGGTTGAGGAAAGAGGCCATCAGCTGTATCCACATGTAATGATTATGTACATGTGTCAATTTGGCCAGGTGACAGCGCAGTTGTTTGGATAATCAAGCACTGACCTAAATAGCTACTGTTGGAACATTTAAATGACTTAAATTATCAATAAGTTATCAATGAGTATCAATAAAGTTATAAATAAGTTATCAAATAAATTTCAAATAAATATATCAACTATATCAATATATTTGACATATATATAAATTTATCAATAAATATATCAAATACATCAATATGTTATTAAATAAATGATCAATAAATCCATAAGCATTATGGATGATTGCATCTATAATCAAGGAGGAGATTGCCTTGAAAACTATTGCTTTTTAATTTCTTTGCCTTGTATATATGTTATACTAAACAATAAGAAAAAGATAAAAAAAATCCTTCTCTGTTAAAATCACCTTCTGGAGAGCCATTAGATGAGACACATACTATCGAGCTTTCCAACCTCAGGAAATGCCTATACACACAGACTTCCCCTAATGACACTTTTTTAACATTTTCCACCCTGAAACACAATATGTACACAAGATATCAATATTTTCCAAAATGCACTTTACCCAGCAACCACAGAACAGATCTCAAAGTTTGCATGTGCTATAGTTCCACAGTCACAGGTCCTTCCACCGAGCTACTCTGAGACACCAAAGACCAAAAAGAAATATCAATACAATGACTCAGTAGTCACACCCATCTGCCAATCACCAAGCTCTCTGCTATGACTCCTCCCTCTCCCATATCCCTCTCCCAATCTCCAGGGACACCTGGGTTATGTGCACTCCAACTTTCTCCATGTTCAAAGCCTCCTGATTTCTTCGTCATCAATATTTTAGTCATGTTCCTTCCAAAACCCTGATCTTTTAGCCAAATCACTTGCCACAGT
>PVIY010036064.1:0-25748 GCA_004026745.1 Myrmecophaga tridactyla
AAGAAAGATTGATGAACTTTGGGGTTTCTCCCTCAGCTGGAAGGGCACATGCTGATGTCTGCTAACTTTTTCTCTCTGTTTCTTGTTTTATGAAGCGCCCCTGGGCTCAGATGATAATGGTAGCCTATAATTCAGTGAAAATATTGTTTTGCTTCTAAAAAAAAAAATGAATACCTTTTGAAGACCAGGACCTCTAATCCTGCAGAATGCAGAAATGTGAGGTCAGAAAACCTCAGTGACCCATGTGTTCTCCCTTTTGAGGTCCCAGTATCTATGAAGGTTTTGGATTCAATGTGTTGATTGATTCAATGTGGCATCCAGGAAGATGCCATCAATCTTCCCAGAGTATTGCTTCTGAACAGACATTTCCTATGTGCTTTTAACAAGCTCTGCTAATGCTCTACAATGACAATTTAGAGTATGTGTGATATGATCAGTGGATTGCTATAATATGAGTTCCTATCTGATGCAATGTTTATTAGAATATTGTGCCAGTGGATCAGACATTCCACAAGCCCTCAGAGAGAAAGGCTTTTGGAATCTGCAGGTAGGAAAGGCAATCCCACACCCAGATTGCCTGCAAGACAAAACTGATTAAGATGTAAGTTGTAAGAGGCCCAATGTAGTCAATTTTTGGCCAAGAGGTGAGGCATTGGTATCCTTGAGGAATTTTTCTATATCAATACTTAACACTGGTCACTTCTGGTGAAAAGCAGGACATTGAGCAGTGTCAGTAACCAAAGCAGTCTTAGTTATATTTGAGTCCGTACTGTTAGACCTATGTGCAGCCTGCTCCTCTGCCACTGTGGTCACTATGTTCGGGTGTCTGCTGAGCCAGTGCTGAGGTGGCTGATGACAGAGGCTGACTGAAAATTGATCAAGTCCTTTGGTCTACTTGGTTGTTTAGTGAATCCTCCTTGGTTGATGCTCTCTGGTGGGCATTGACATGTGATGCAATGACCTTCCAAGCTGATGTTCCTCCCATATACTCCTCTACCCCAGACCACATTGCCTCTTGTCTCTCAATCTCTTTCCTCTCAGTCCCCTGACTGGCACTAATTTATCCCCATTAATGATTCTGTGTATATTCTAATCTCAGGATTCTTTCCTTTTTTCATGCAAACTGATTCACAAGATTCATCATCCAAAACTCTGCACTTTGAGAGGATTTTCTCTCACCACTATCTTTCAAGGACACTTCTAAGTAAGACTGGAGTGAAATTGCTTACCTTTTATTTTTTTTAATTTTTGTTTGGATTGACAAACTGAGGGCAACCAGTCTTGGGGTTTCCTCCTACTTAAACTGGTCATATAGGATTCTGCATATGGCCATTGGTGTGAGCTAAGAGGAGGCCCCAGTGCAATGGTGATGGTGACATGACAGTCTGGATTACCTGATCCTGAAAGTTGCTTTACCGTCCCATCCCATTTTTGCCAATTTCTGATGGACCACTTCCATTATAAGATGGATCATTTCTTGGTCTGCCCAACCTTATGATTCAGTACACCTGACTCTATAGGGATTTATGCCTGCATACTGATGTAGTATCTCAGTGTTAGGGGCTCCACTTTATAAGGATCTGGATTTCTAGCAGAAGGTGTTTTGGAGAAGATGCATTATTCTCCCCTGCCAAGCTTTACTTCAGAATCTCAAGGCTTGTTTTCTGATATATCCTTGAGATTCGCTACAAACTCCTAAGAACTACTTTCTATTTTACTGATATCTCCAATACAATAGGGTCTTATGAGGGATTATATGTCCTGAGCAGTAGAAATACTAACAAAGTAACTTGGATCTGTTGCCAACCCTTTTGCTGCTTTTGGTCTCACTCAGAACTGGAAACCTTTTTTGTCACCAACTGTCCTATTTTCTAAGAGCATACGCCAAATACATCAGCATGGGTCAGTTTATCAACAGGAATTTATTGGCACATATTTCACAGCCTAGAATACTTGCTTCCTCCCAGGGTTCGAAATGTGCCGGCTGGCCGGGAATCTTCAGGTCCCTTGGTTTTTCCAGCACAAGGTGATATTCTCTCTTTTTTCTTCTGCATTGTATTGACTTCAGGCTCCTTGATCTTCCCCATGTCTTTCTTTTCTGCTTCCAATTTCCTTTGCTTATAAGGATTTCAACAATATTGGCTTAAGCCTCAACCTCATTAGTATGAGTACAGCTTAACTAATAAAAACATCTTCAATGGTCTCAATTAAAATGGATTCAAATCTATAGGACCAGGATTTAGAAGCTGAACATACCTTTTGTGGGGGACATGATTCAAACCCCTATACTTGGTATTTCTGTGCCTCAGATATTTTGTTGCAGAAAACAAAGAGGTCCAACTAACATGCTGATTCCTTCTTCATATCAGGCCATGAAAGATAAAATTATTTGTTTTTTACTTTGGGGGAAGAAGACATTTCTCAGAACACAATGAACTACTGGACTCCTAAAAAATTTATTGATATGGTAGGCCCCCATATCATCATAGGGTTTATATTTTACCCTCTGGAGTACAAGAGTCTTACAAAGACACCTCTTGCTCATCAAACCCTGTCAATTTATATAGTTATGTAACATATCAATGGGCTGTTCTGAGGAAGTTCAGATAATAAATTTCTCTTCAGATATTTTATTACAGAAAGTGTATGAGATAACATAGCACTAAGACAAAAATAATAAATGCATAATGCTGTCTGTTCTATATGAAATTGAACTGCCTCTTATCTGTTTATTAATGTTGTTAATCACAAATTATTTATATCATATTATATCACATATCTAACGCCAGTTACTCTTGTCTAGAAAAGATAGCACATTTGGCCAGTGGCTGCAATTATGTGTACAACTTGGTTAAGTATATAATAGACAGCAGTCTATAATAATCTTCCAGTTTCTATTTGGAATCTGCAAAAATCATACTTGTGAATTAAAATCAGATTTGATAAGGAATGTATCTTTAATCTTCACCAGTACTCCTGGGTTGTGATGTTGTTTTAGAATTAATTTCTCAGACATAATAGCCTTGGGTAATTTCAAAGTCTTCTATTTAGCCTTCTTTACTGCAAAACATCTTATTCAATAAAACAAGGGCACATGATGTCACTTGGATCACCCATCAAATGGGTCAATACCAGGTTTCAATGTCAATTCAGACCCTGTATCCAACAGCACTCAAATTGTATGGGCATTAATAAAAAAAAGTATGGGTATTCATATTTCACCAATGTACTTTTACTTGAGTCAAGGGCCATACATTTCTTTAGGGACAGGCTTGAGAATCAATATTGTCTTAAGTTCCATAGATTTAAAGACACCTTCACCTGAGGAGCTAGACAGCTCCTTAGTCAACTGATTTGAGGTCCAAAAACTGGCTTGGGTCTGGAAACTGGATAAGTGATCACAAATTTTCAATTGGGTAACAACTCACAGATTCACAGTTATCCATACATGATTTTGTTTTATTTTTAAATAACCAAAAGCAGTGGACATTTATTTCTCAATTTTTGTGCAAGAGTGTAAGGAAGCATTTGAAAGAACCTGATGGCTAGAGAGCAACAGCTATGGCCTTCAGGCTGTCCTGGTATGCAATTCGATTAGGAGAAGGGAAAAAAATGTGACTTGCTTAGGTCACATAGACAATGTTTCTGGTAAATATAGTGGTCTATAAGTTTCAAACTACATTCTACTAGAGTCAAGGGAATACTTTAAAATTGCCACATATAGTACAATTTTAAAATTGGATGAGCATCCTGCAAATGTTAGTGCTAAGTTATCATGTAGAGTCTCCAATACAAGATTGTGCTCCTGTTTCCCGGATCTCATTTATAATTATAACCACAGAGGTTTAACTCACCAAATAGCAATATCTTAGTGTTTTATATCCTATATACCTAGGGAAAGTCACAAGGTTTTGTTGAAATGCAACTTAGTTTCATTAATAAAGTAAATTTTACATCTAACAGTCATGTTCCTGGACTGCTGTACAACTAAGTTTTATGGAAAAGTTTTTAAGCTTATGCCACTTTCTTGCTCAGTAAAATTACTATGAAGATATCCTTACTACTTTGTAAACTGGAATTGTTTCATGATTTTGAGATGCACCCAGTATAAACGAAAACATTTCAGGGGTGGGGGAAAATCCACCCCTAATCTCAGCTTGCCAAAGTTCTCAAAATCAAAAAGCCTATCCACACAAAATTATATGTAATGACTGTAATAATTAGTTTGTTGCAAAGGTTAATCATTCTTGAACTTAGGAGCTCCAGAGGAGCAATTGGGTCTTTAAATATACACAATTAATTCCATCAAATGAATTTTCACCCTTACATTCATATAGACCTAAGCCGTTAAAAACCTAAAAATAAGGGCTACCAGCTATTAACTGAGAAACCACATACAAAGCAAAACATATGGAAAAGAAAGAGGGGCTGAAAGGGTGGAGAGATGCAAAAAAGTTGGGAACAAAGCCCATCACACTTCATGCACTAATAGCTCCAATCGATTTAAATACTCACCAGTTAGATGCAGACCTTAAAATACAGGATGTAGGTACATTTTTAATCTGGTTGGTCATAACTTTCATCTAAGACATAGGTCCTTCAGAATAAAATGAATAAAGAAACAACTTCTTGTCCTTCATTTTGCTTTTCATAAATGTTCTGAGTTTAAAAGGACTCCAGTTTAAAACAATCTCCTACAGGTCAGTGGAGCCATTTTTTCCAGTCCAAGCACACACTATACCCACCACTCCTCACCTTGCTGTTATCCAAATTTAAGTCAATAAGCAAGGAAAGTTTTTGGTCTCACACCTAAGTTATGTCTGGAGAACCTGGCTTGCCACACACACACTTCTCTGCCAGGATGTAATGTTGGTACAGGACTACACTGTATCTAATTTGTTGTTCCAAGGATGTGTAACATGCAGCACTGTCTTATCAGGTAAACATGTGCACAGGGAAGATGAGGCATGCGCTCATAAAAAGCAGTCAAATGGAAATCAAGAGGACTCTCTCTTTCAGAGTTCCCCGATTTTATTTGCAGAGGTTATCCAATAACTTCTTTAATTAAATAGCATCCTTCTGAGTTCATTCCTAAGCTATTCTGTTGTACTTTTTTTCTTTGTTTTGTAGATCTGAGAAATCTCAGGCACTAAAGGATCATGTGGATTGGGTTCACACAACAGAAAACAGATGGGCAAATGTATTTTTGAAAGAATTAGTTCTGGACACCACTGTGGAATATTAAGAAAAATGCTGCCATTACCATAAATATCTGGATAGTGAATTCTTGTAAATGAAACCTTAAGTGGTGTATTAGTTGGGATTCTCTAGAGAAACAGAATCAACAGGAAACACTCGCAAATATAAAATTTATAAAAGTATATACAAAAATTTATAACTGTGGGAATGCAGAGTCCAAAATGCACAGGGCAGGCTGTGAAGCCCACAATTCTGATGGAGGGTCTGGATGAACTCCACAGGAGAGGCTCACCGGCCAAAGCAGGAAGAGAGCCTGTTTCTTCTGAATCCTTCTTAAAAGGCTTCCAGTGATTAGATTAATCATCACTCATTGCAGAAGACGTTCCCATTGGGTGATTACAAATGGAATCAGCTGTGGATGCAGCTGACGTGACCATGATTTAATTCTATGAAACATCCTCATTGCAACAGACAGGCCATTGCTTGTCCAACCAGACAAACAAGTACCACCACTTGACCAAGTTGACATATGAACCTGACCATGACAGGTGGTTTGAAGGAGTAATCTGTTGGGAAATGAATTGTCCTGAAAAATACTCTACCCTGGTAGGGACAGTCATTTGGCCCCATTATGGTAGCTTACCAGTGGAGCTTATCTCCAGTAGAACCTGCTGAACACTGTGCTGGGAGGTCCTGTGCCAGGTCATTCAATTCCTGGTGGATTCCCTTCAGAGCTATCATGGGAGGCTGGTGGCAGCAGCCCCCTGGATGGGGACAGGAGAAGGTGCAAGGGGGCACGAGATCACTTTCGTGATTGCAGATTGGCCAGAGAGAGCAGGGTGTTCAGGATTGCTGCCCAGTGGGACCAGCTGAGAGCCAGGGAGCACTTGGCTCCCAGACCTGCCGCTGTGATCACCATATTACTGCATGGGGGCCCCTTTGTGTTCCTTCCAAGCCACAGCGGTACCTGCCTCTGCCTCTAAGGTTTATCACCTTCTCAGCACTGCAGGCAGCACCCTCTGCCCCCAAGCAAGCTCAGGCCTCAGGCTTGGCCAAACCCTCTAGGTCAGACACCTGGAAGGACTGCCTGCCTCCATATGATTTCTTATCCTGATGTAAACTGACTAGTAGTCCTTTAGGCCTTCCTGGGGCACATAATCATTTTTATATCTTCTTGCTCTATGTGGAATATTACTTCTAGCATGCTAAATTCCATGAGCCTTTTAATTTCTTCTGCCACGATCTACCATTCTGGTATTTCAATTTCATTCCATATGGACTATCACATTTCTATGCTTCAGGGAGCCATTTTAGTAAAACGTTTGCAGTATTTCCTGAGGTGTTAGCTAGGATGTTAAATCCTGCATTTTGGAGTGAGTACTCAAAATCCATACATTCTTCCCTATCTAAAATTACATTCTGGTCCTTTGGATTAAGCACACTGTATCTGGTCTCATGCATATTTTCCTGAATCTTGCTGATAGATGTGGCTAGATCTTGTCATTACTTTGAGGTATATTCTCTTTCATTTTCCATCAAGCCTTGCAACTCCCCATCTGGGTTATGCTGCAACTTATATCTAAATATAGGTTTAACAACAAGATAGTAGGTAGTGTAGGCCCTCAGAAGGGCACTTGTTGCCCTGCAGGGCTGATACCTCTACATTTGTATTCCAGAACTGGAGGAGAGGAAGCAGGGTCTAGATTATAATAGAGGAAGGGGCCACTTCTACAGAATTGAAAGTTTTGAAAGGGTTTGTGTGTCAAAATCCATGGATCAATCGACCCAGATACACCTATCCCATGTATCAGGCTCTGGATTTTCCCACCTGAGACCTGATTTGGGCATAACAGACATTTCTTGGTTGGGCACTTCACTTCCTAATGGCAATAAAAGTCACTAAAATGTTTAAGTAGAAAGTATAAGAAGGTGGAGGTGTAGTGCAGGAAGAACAAATGAGAAAGCAGTGAAAGTTCAAAAAGCATTAGCAACAGCTCAGAAACACAAACAGAATTTGACTATTGTAATTTGAGTTTGAGATTATAGAAGATAAAAATTGCAGATAAGTAATTAAGTCAGAAGAAAGAGAACATGAGCTTTTAAGGTTCCTCTATCATGAGAACAAATATCAAATACCACATGTCAAGAATTGATAGTGAAACCTGCAATTAGCTCTTATATATTATTGAACAAATTAGTACAACTTACAGTATTTTACAAAGAGCACAAAGTGAAATAGTTATCAACAAAGTTGTTTTTCCTGAACATCAGCTCAACCAGTTGTATTTCTAATTATATATAAGTTTAGAGGATTTCCTTCAATCTGGTGTAGGGGGCTGACTCAAATATATCACTTTCCATTCCACATCAAGCCTGTAACAATAATAGATGAAACATAAAAATGGTAAAAATACATTGTCATGCTACTTACACAGACAGAGATGACCAATGATAGGTAAATAGGTGATTAATATACAAAGATAGATTTGATCAATAGATCGATATGATAGATATATAGTATTAGATGTAGTGTAAAATAAATAACGGTGTTTTTAATGAAGAGATGACACTTGGCTCTGGATCTAGAAATGCATTGTTCGTTGGCAGCTCAACACCTCTATGTGAATGGGCACAATGATGACTGGTGTTTGATAAGGGATCAGTCGAAGGTACCCTGCTTGGGACAAGAAGTGCTCTTCCCACGTGGAAGATGGAAATAACTCTTCTCACAGCCAAAGTCTTTTCCTTAAAAGAGTTAAATCTGTCTTGGGATCGCTGGGAAAAAATGGTCAAAATTGTACTTGCTTCCCTTTTAAAGGAACTTCACTAATTCATTATATAAAGACCTGGTGTCAATGAAAAACTTCAGGGAATAAGGTCGAGCCAATTATTTAACCATGGAGTGTGAACAGAAACAAAATGAGGAACTCTTTACTCAAGTTGAGATTACAAATACAAGTTCAAAGTAAATATGAAGACTAATACCAAGAAAGAAATTCTACAATTCAATAATAAGAGTATTTAGTCATGAGGCAAGAAAGATATAAAACCAATTTAACTGTGTTTTGAGAGATGCATGCTTACAATCTTAAAAAAATTAAAGGAAGGATAACAACAATAAAATAAATGGAAAGTTATGCATGAATTGATAGACACAAATTGAAATCTATGTTTTTTTTTTAAATAAGACTTCATTAGATAAGAAAAATATACTATGTATATGAAAACTCATTACTTGGTATAATTTTGAATCCAGACACAATTCTGTTTTAATTCTAAAGACAGAATTAGTAAGTCAGAAAATGGTGCTATGGGATGCAGCCAAAGATGCAACACAAAGAAATGAAAAGAGTGAAAAAATAAATCAATCTAGTTGGGAAGTTTGATTGAGTAGCTTCAATTTTTTTAGACAGACTTCTGAATAGACAATATTAAAAGAGACAGTATGGGCAGGCCACAGTGGCTCAGCAGGCAAGAATGCTTGCCTGCCATGCCAGAGGGCCAGGGTTCGATTCCTGGTGTCTGCCCATGTTAAAAAAAAAAAAAAAAAAAAAAGAGATAGTAGCTGAAAATATCTGAAATTGAAAAAGATCTGACTTTTTGGATTGGAAATGTTCAAGAATAACAAATTAAAAGAAAATTCACACCTGTAAAATAAACATTGGACCACAGAACAAAAATGATTAAAGATTAGCAGAGGGAAAGTATATCATAACTAAAAGAAATGACAGGCCATATGTTCATTTGGGTGCCAACAAGAAATAGATGCATATTTCAGGTCAATTGAGGTTTATAAAGGTGTATGCACATTAAGTGACCGTGGGAGAAGCAAAAGACCAGGATAGACTGGGTTGGGAAGGGTGGACATAGAGAATGATGAGCACGAACTTAAAGGAGCCTTCCACAACAACAATCTTCACTGCTACTGAAGAAAGTCAGTTATCATTTAGAAAAATATAATGATATATTTTCCTAAATATATGGTACACGATCTTATAAATAATGGCAACAATATAAAGATTCTGAAATGAGTCATATGAAAGATGCAAATCTTCTATGGAGAAAATGAGAAAGCATTTTTTTCAGAAAGAGAAAAGAAGATCTGAGGAAAAGAAAATAAAACCCATACTTACCTAGAAGATGTGATTTTAAAATGCATTCCACTTCTCTGAATTTTGTTTAAATTCGCTGAAAGTTTAAGCAAATACTTAAGAGGACATGGATTCCAATATTTATGTAAAAAGAAAAGTCTCACATTCTTGATTTTGAGAAAAGCATCAGTGTAATTATTTTAGTTGACCTGTTTTTGTATAGGAATTGTATCTGCTTGATCTGTTATAACTGTTACCTGATAAAATTCAAGTTTCATATCTGTTGATTTACTATCTCTCCACTTTAATGTTTAGCTAAATCTTGATGGGTACTTATCTAGTTATCTTCTTTTTCTGCACATTGATTTAGGTCTAATAAATATTTAGAGAAAGTCAAAAGATTCTATGAATATAGTGGGATAAAATCAGGTATTTGAGCCAGTCTTTTCTGAGACTTCCTTCTTGACTCCCTCATAGACCTGGCATGTCCAACCTCAGCACCTCTGATATTGAGATTGCTGCATTTTTCTTCACTGAGATCTCACATATGGAGTCTGTCTGCATTTGGATTTCTATTGCTAAATGCCCCAAGTACTTTCTTTTCATTCTGGGGAACTGCAGCAAACACTTTTTTATTAAAGCAAATATCAAAGAAAGAAACAAATGAAAGAGAACTTTCTATGCAAGAACCCATGTACAATTTTCTTTCTGTTCTGGCTCTCTCTCCGCTCTTCTATTATGTTATGGATTTTCTGGGTCAAAGTTCAAGGAATATCCCCTAAGCTTTTATTTCTCGAGATTTCTTAACTCATGAGTTCTCAGCTAGACAGTCATTTCTACTTTTCATTATGTCCTTTTATTGCTTTATTGATGTCTGCAACCCTCTGAGATACATTAAACTCTATCCTTACCAGTGCAGGAGTCACCAAAGTCGTGCTTACTGTTCCAAAAAATATTTTGTTGCTAATCCTTTCCCTTTAAATCATTTAATATACTGTAAGAAGAATGTCCTGTCTCATTATTTTTGCCTCCACAAGCACATCATGATGATGTCCTCCTTTAACAACAAGGTCAACGTCACATGTGACTTACTTGTAGCCTTCACAGACATCTTAGATTTAACATTTATTTTCATATCCTACATGTTGATACTGAAAACAGGTGTGAGCATAGCATGCCAGAGGGTAAGATTCAAAGTTGTGAATATATATATTTCCCACATCTGTGCTCTGCTTGCTCATCTTTAATGAGCCTATTTTCAATCTTACATTCATCTACTGATTTCCCAAACACAGTTTCCCAATCACTTGATTTCTCAGGGCTGATTTTATACTGCTAAGTCTCCAATTATGAATCCCATTGTATAATGTATGAAAAACTAGCAGAAAACAAATAAGATCCTAGGAAACTGTGTCAGAAGCAATGCTGACAAGGATATTTAATCAAATTCAAAACTCAGGCAATAAATTACAGCAACACAACAGACATTGAATAAGTAAGGAACAATAACATACAGTAACTACTGTACAAGATCACACTTCAATATGCTTATTAAGATTAGAGCATTGTTCTTGCAAAATAATGGTTATGTTTGAGGCAAGTAGCCCTGATTTAAACATAAAATGCATCCAGATTCCACCTTGACCCAGCTTGCTTTACCAGCCTTATAAATATGAGGTAGCTTACCATTTTACATTTTCATGATAAGGAAAAGAATATCATATAAGCTAAATAAAGAATTTATAATTTGCATTTTTGTAACAGCCACTGGATGTACTCAACAATGATCACAAATGACTGAATATTGCATCTTTATTAAAAAAAAACCCCTTTAACACATGATTTTAATCAATTTGAGATATATTTCTGTCCTGAGATATTAAAAACTTTTGTGCCTCAAAGGATTTTATCATGAAAGTAGAATGACCAGCACAATGGAAGAAAATATTTGGGAACCATGTAACTCAAAAAGATTTATTATCAGGAAAGTGTAAACACATCCTCTGATTCAACAACAAAGAGATAAAAACCAATTTAAAAAATGGGCAAAACACTTGAATGAAAACCTCTTTAAAGAAATTATGTAGATGGCCAAGAAGCATGTGAAAAGATGTTCAATGATAAAACGTCATCACGTATTCTTGTAAACAGTGGGGACAATCAAATCAATGGACTGAGCCCTCCTCTTTGGGGTTTGCACCTATGAAATTTATTCCTGTAAAGGATAGCTAAACCTTGATAATTATGCCTAGGAGTCACCTCCAAGGAACCTTTTTTGTTGCTCAGATGTGGTGTCTCCATCTAAGCCAATTTGACAGGCGAACGCACTGCCCTCCCCCCATGACAAACGTGACTCCCAGGGGTGTAAATATCCCTGACAACATGGGAGAGAAGTTTCAGGATGAGCTGGAACCCAGCATCAAGGGATTTGGAAAGCCTTCTTGACGAAAAGTGAGGAAGAGAGAAATGAGACAAAATAAAATTTCGGTGGCTGAGAGATTTCAAACTGAGTCAAGAGGTTATCCTGGAAGTTATTCTTATGCATTATATAGATAGCCCTTTTCAGTTTATGGGTATTGGAGTGGCTGGAGGGAAGTACCTGAAACTGTGGAGCTGTGTTCCTGTAGCCTTGATTCTTGAAGACAATTGTTCAATGATATAACTTTTACAATGTGACTATGTGATTGTGAAAACCTTGGGTGTCTGATGCTTCTTTTATTCAGGGTATGAACAGATGAGTAAAAAAAAAAAATGGATAAAAATAAATAAATAATAGTAGGGATAAGGGGTAAAATAAATTGGGTAGATTGAAATACTAGTGGTCAATGAGAGGAAGGGGTAAGGGGTATGTGATGTATGAGTTTTTTTTTTCTTTTTTCTTTTTCTGAAGTGATGCAAATATTCTAAAAATAATCATGGTGATGCATACACAACTATGTGATAATATGATGAGCCACTGATTGTACACCATGTATGGACTGTATTGTGTGAAGATTTGTCAATAAAATTTATTTTTAAAAAAAGCCATCAAGTTAAAGCAAATCAAAACCACAATGAGATACCATTTCATACCCATTTGAGTGGTATTATTGAAAAAAAACCCAGAAAATTACAAGTGTTGGAGAATATGTGGAGAAATAAAAACTCTCATTCATTGCCAATGGGAATGTAAAATGGTGCAGCTGGAAGACAGTTGGTTGGTTAGTCAGAAAGTCAAACTAAGAAATACCATATGACCCAGAATTACCACTACTAGGCATATACCCCAAAAAGTTGAAAGTGGACACTCAAGCAAATATTTGCCCACTAATGTTTATAGTGGCATTATTCACAAATCCCAAAAGACGGAAGCAAAACCTATTTGTCTATAAACCAAAGAAAGGATAAACAAAATATGGTATATACAGACAATAGAATATTATTCAGCCTTTGAAAGGAATGAAATTTTGATATATGAGTCAACATGGAGATACCTAGAAGACATCATGTTGAGTGAATTAAGCTGCATACAAAAGGAGGAATATGTATGATTTCACTGATATGAATTAATTAGTATAAGCAAACTTAACAGGTCAGAATTAGGACTGTAAGTTACCAGAAGATGGGGTGAGAACAAGGATTATGAATCAAGGCTTAAAATACACAAAGTTACTATTTGGAACAATGGAAATGCTTTGGCAATGAATGTTGGTGATAGCAGCAGAACATCATGAATGTAATTAACAGGACTAAAATACATATCTGAGCACAGTTAAAAATGGAAATGTTATATTTATATATATATATTTGAATTAAATAAAAATTTAAATAATCCACTATTTTGCTCTACACAAATGGGAGCCCTAGTTTAAGCCATGGACTATATTAAATAAAATTATTAAAATGTAGTTTCATTATTTTCACAAATATTCTACACCAAAGCAATGTTTACTATAAGGTGATATGTGGAATCCTTCATTTTATGCATGATTATTCTGTAAACCCATGATTTCTCATAAAAAAACAAAAAAACACAAAAAACTTCAGAATTAAATCTCTAAGGATAATGATAAATCCCATTTTCAACAATCAATGATCTATTTGAAGTATAGAAATGGATAAAAACTCGAGAGTAAAAAACTTGGTATGTAACATAATACTCATGAGAAATTATATATACTATATCCATATTTATATATATATATATATATTATATATATATATATATATATATATCGCAACAATGATGTATCAAGAATGTCAGGTAAAGTATATCCACCAGGTCAGCAGTGGAGCCTGGAAATTTTAATTACTATACAATTCTTGTTTATATCTGATATGCATCCCCAGTTGAAAATCACTGTCCTAGAAGATGCAGGATTGACATCAAATTTTCAAAAATTTCTTATTAGAGAAAAGAACCATACATTCAAGGAAGTTATATGTAGTGGCAGAAGAAGACTCAGAAAGGCATAGTTATAACACAATGAGAAATTGTTCTAAGATTATTCACAGGGTCTTCTAGGACCACAGAGGAGAAAGCTACAATTCTGCCAGAGGAAAGAGGAGGCTTAAGGGGATTTTGCCACAAATGGTTAAATCTAAATATGACTCCCCTTGTCTCTAGGCCCCTATGCAGTTTGGGGTTCCTCTGAGTAACAGGACTGAACTGGAATTCCCAGAGGCTCTTGGGCTGTTGGGAAAGCATTGAGGAAGAAGATTAGAGGATAAATTGGCTTACACTTCAGTACAGCTCTGGTGACTGCATGTCACCTCCAATTCCTTCCTCTTTATTCTGATATATGTGTCTAATCACCTTCCATTGGTTGGTAAGTTTCTTGATGTTCTCAGTTTCAACTTGTCTTTCTATACTCTCAAGGAAGCATTCATATACTTTTTGTTTGACTGTGCTAGGTTTGGATGGTTGTCAGTAGCGGCACCCTCTGAAAAGCTCAATATTGCCTGTAAATGCAGGGGAGATCAACCATATGCAAGCCCACAATCACAGGTGAAGCACAAAGAAATCCAAAGCCAGAAAATTATACCCAGTTCTCATATGATATCGTTTGCCAAGTGGTAGAATTCTTGCCATACATGTTAGTTTAAATTGTTTCTGGGTGCTTATATGCAAGACCACGGACCTTTCAGTTGTCGTTATTGAGAAAGCAGTGGCAACCACTGGGAGTTTTCACTGTATAACCTGTCCTAACTCAGCATGCAACTCATCCAGTTTAAATATTTGCTTTACATTATTTCACTTTTGATAAAATGGAAGGAATGTTATGATTCTAACAAAAGGTTATTTATGCGTTCTAGGATTTTAAGATATCTTATAGAGTGGATTTTATAAGAATTTTATTTAATTTAAAGATAGAGTTCTCCTCTATTAGGTTATGGCTTTTCATGCATTCAGTGTATGTAAAAATAACATGTGCTTACATATTACTATAAAGCTGAAGTGAGAAAACAAACAGCCGTATTTTCAATGGAAGGACAGTTTGTACCGAGTTACTGTTAAACTTCAATCAAGAATTTTAAAAGATTTAAGCTGTTTTCATTAAATAGAGTAAATGAACAAATAAACAAATATAATATGGCATTCCAATCAGCAGAAAACATAGTTTGGTAATACCGGAAGACTAGGATTCTCTCTTAGTTTCCCAAATCTCAAAGGAAAATAGTTTTTAATGATATTTAAAAAGACATATTATTGAAAAACAAACAAACAAACAAACAAACAAAACCCCTACTTCTTTTGCCTTGAGTACCACACACACACTGGGGGAATTGGAGAAATAAGTGGGAGAATTAGGGTTTTTGTGAGCCTGGAAGTGTGTATGGCCTGACGGGGAGAGGGAGAGGACTTTTCGTGTCTGTCACAGTGTCTGTTAGTGAGTCTTTGAGCTTTATTGACAAAAGAAAGAGTGATCAAACCAGCATTATAGGAAAGTAAACCTAGCACCTGATACAGAGGCATTATGTAACATCTGTGTTTAGAATACCTTCTAAACAGTCATCACTCAATTGCTTGTGATATTTTTATTTTCTTTCTGTTTTTGACATTGCCTCTAGGAACTCCCTTGTATTCTCTGCTGCTTTTTCTATTATTTTTTGTCCATCTAGTTCAAGACTTCATTTTGCTGTGGGTGATTTTATCACTAATCTCCATACAGGCAACCTAGAAAGAGAAAGCAAGTGGAACAAAGAATTTATTCCAAGGAGATTGGAGTTCAACTGTTCAATCCAGAGATAGCCATGCTAAAGCTCAAGAGAAGTGGCTTCTGGAGTATCAGTTCAAAACATCTCATTTATGTACTGCAGTTTATGGAATGTGAACCTAGTGAGAAGAGAAATGATACAGAGGAGAGAAAGATGCAGACCAAAATTATATGGGGAAGTAAAAGGTATTTGAGAGAAAAAGAATGTTTAGGAAAGACAGTTAACAATAGAACAGCTGTGCACTGATCATATCCATAAGGAATCTGAAATTCTTATATTATATACGAGAACAAGAGAGGTCAAGAGAAGAGAACAAGGCAGCCTAGTGAAAAAGTGACCTGGTTGCTATATTATGGGAGAATGTTGTTTCTCTACCACCCAGGATCAACAGGGAAGCAAAACAAGAATTTTGTAATATATATTTCTTTAGAATGTTGTATTTAATGCTTAGGAATATTAATGACATGTTTAAATAATGTGAACAAGTTATCTTCAATAGAATTGCTTTTATGGCAGCACAAAATATCAGCCAACCCAGGGTTATGTAAAATACACCAATCTTAATTACATGTTCCTTTTACCCCATTTCCTCCTTCTGTTTATCCTACCTATAAACTAGCATTGACTCTGGGATTTATGATTTCCTCACAGACACAGATCTTATTGAAATTTAGGATTTTGGTTAAAGAATCTGTGCCAGTATGAGGTGGTAATCCATGCTTAATGAAATCATTCAATATGTAATCTTTTGTAACTGCCATTTTTAATTTAGCATCATGTTATCAGGGTTCTTCCATGTTGTAGCATGTCTCAATAGTTCATTTGTTTTTATTGCTAAACAATATTTCATCCTATGAATGTGCCAGATTTTCTTTATCAGTTCAGCAGCTGATGGGCATTTATGTAGTTTCTACTTTATCACAAACAAGATTTATATGAACAATTGGGTATAAGGTGTGAATAAATGAGTCCATTTCTCTTAATTATGAGAACTTTTTGTGCAAAATTGTGACCAACTGCCAAACTGGTTTCCAAAGTGGCTGCACCAATCTACAAACCAATCAGCAATGTGGATTCAAATTTCTTCACATCCTTGCTAATCTTTATTATTTCCTGTTATTTTTTTAAACTGCGACAATTTCATTGCCCTGTAGATTCACTTGCAGTTTTCCTGTTAATTAATGACTTGAGTATACTCAATATACTCATTTTTAAGTTGTTAGTGATATTTAAATCTTCCAGATATAAGTCCAGACACAATTTGCAAATTTTGTTTTATTTTGTTTTCTTATTTAGTGGGTTGCCTTTTCATTATGGTATCGTTTGCGGCACAAAAGTTTATTACTTTTTTCTTTTTCTGTTTGAACTCCAGCTTTTTAATTTTTGATCATTATGTACTTTATACATTGGGGATTATATCTAAAAATCCATTCTCTAACCCTAGGTTACAAAATTTACATATATAATATCTTTCAAGTCTTTTATTGTTTTAAGTACTTACATTTAGGTCTTTGATATATTTGAAATAATATTTATATATGATATAAAGAAAGGGTCCAAATTTATTCTCTTATATATGGCTATCCAATTGTCACAGAATATTTTTTTAAAAAGAATTCAGTTACTTAAATGGATACTACAATTTTGATTGTAGTTAGCAATGATCTTAATTTGATTCTGCTCTATGTAGGTCCATATAATTTCAAAACTTACAGAGCGTCACTATCCTAACACAATATCCTACACAAAACAGAGGCTGTTGAAATTGGCTGCTTGCTTTCTGTATGCTGAGGTCAGGGTAAACATTGGGATTATGTGTATTTGTCTGCTGATGATAACATATGGATATTAATTACTTCTTATTTCTCTTGTTCTCCTGTTAATATGGGCCTTGAGATTACTTCTGGATATTTTAATTTACTCCTAACCGTTGTTATAGCAGAAGAGCTGGTGTCTCAAACTTTCTATCTACCAAATGACAAAACACACTCATTTGAGACAATTTGTTTATTCCACTATAGGAAGTCTCTGCTGAGTCCCATATCCTGAATCCCTCACACACTTGCTATGCTAGTCTTCAACACTACTGAAGTGGAAATATATACCTTCTTCCTGATTGGAATTCCAGGGATGGAACCAGCCCACATTTGGTTTTCTATCCCTATTTGCCTCATGTACCTATTTGCAATCCTGGGGAACTGCATTATCCTCTTTTTCATTAAAACTGAGAGCTCTCTGCATGAGCCGATGTATTATTTCCTATCCATGCTGGCAGTTTCTGACCTGGGACTGTCCTTCTCTTCCCTTCCAACCATGCTGAGAATCTTTTTGTTCAATGCCACAGGAATTTCCTCTAATGCCTGCTTTGCTCAAACATTTTTCATTCATGGATTCTCAGCGATGGAGTCATCAGTACTTCTCATCATGTCTGTTGATCGCTTTATAGCCATCTATAATCCTTTGCGATACACCTCTATCCTTACCAATGTCAGAGTCATTAAAACTGGCCTTGTATTTGCTGGAATAAGTATTTCCTTGGTCCTTCCTTTCCCCTTTATTCTAAAGAGGTTGAAATTTTGTAAGAAAAATCTTTTATCCCACTCCTACTGCCTCCACCAGGATGTCATGAAGCTGGCCTGTTCTGACAACAGAGTCAACATCATCTATGGACTTTTTGTGGCTCTTACAGCTTTGCTAGTATTGGTGTGCATTTCTGTGTCTTACATGATGATACTGAAAATTGTTCTGGGCATTGCCTCACACGAGGGCCGCCTCAAGGTCCTTAACACTTGCACCTCCCACTTCTGTGCCGTGCTCATCTTCTATGTACCTATTGTGACCTTGGCTGTCATTCACCGCTTTGCCAAAAATGCTTCTCCAGTTATCAGAATCATTATTGCTGATGTCTTCCTTCTGGTTCCCCCTCTAATGAATCCCATTGTGTACTCTGTGAAGAGCCAGCAGATTAGAAATCTGATCCTGGTGAAGTTATGTGAGAAACAGGATTGATGGGAAAATATCAGCTGCAAAGAAAGACCAACTTAGTTGGCAATATAAGAACAAATATAGGATTCCAAGAATGAGAATGGAAATATTGACATTGAACACAATGATACACTGCTTATCTCCAGTAAGTCGATACAATTTAAAGATATTGACATAATTAATCAGCAATAAGATTCTGGATATGATGCCTTGGGAATTAGGCATGGGGTTATAATATGCTTATAACTATTTTTGCCACCTTCTTTCCCAGTTTTACTTGTCTACACAACCAATTATGTAACTCCATTAAAAGCAACCACAGCAACACAATGCATATGAACAGGGAAATTTTTACTATATTACTCTAGAAGATAAAGAAAATGTTCATTTAGGAAAAACAAACAAATGTGTAATTAAGTCCTGAATGATCAGTTGTGATGGAAATGTGGGCAAAGAGTAAACACAATCAAATGCAACCTTCCAGGCAGACAAGTATACAATACACCAAGTTTATCTATGTGTATGTATATGTCTAAGTGTATGTTATCAGCAACTTACAAAAGCATAAATATGCCTCTGCCCTCAAGACCTCTGTAACATTTCTGGAGATATGAGGCTCCCAGGCAAATAAGATTAAATGCAAAAAGAAAAAAGAGATGAACAAATATTTTAATTGCATTTCCAATTGTTCTCAGTACATTTAGAATCCCCTCTTTTGGTATGCATGTTGCCTTAGTTATTTTTCATTCAGGTCTGTATAGTACCTTTTGTTGCCTCTGTTATAGGATTAAAAACAGTATTGCACCTTTATTATCTATCTCCTGCACTAATATTAATTGGATTAAGAAGCAGGTTTTCACTTAAATCCTTTTCAATGCCCCTTATAACTCCTGGACCAGAATAATTGCTAATTGTATTTGTTAGCATATAGTGATCTTAGCCAGTTTTAAAGACATGAATACAATATGACAGGAAAGCTAAAAAAAAAATTGGATGACTTTGGAAGACCCCATTAACAATGAGGTCACTTGTTCTACAAAGTCCTTACTTGAGACAGAAATTAAAAAAAGAAAGCAAAAGTGTATTCTGAAATTTTAAAATATGGAATAATACTATCTCGCTATAGGACCTATTCAGAATCTCACTAAAGTTTCTCAAACAAATTTACATATATTTGTGAAAAACACTGATATCTTTAACCTACACTCAACACTGAATATCTGAATGCTTGTATTATTAAGTTTTGCTTTCTATTGCAAGTGACATAAAACTAAGTAATAATTTTATGCAACCAAAACATTCTTAGGTAGGATATTAAAATGGATCATAGATGTAATAGTCAGGATTCTCTAGAGAATCAGAACTAACAGGAGAGATCTGTAAATATGAGATTTCATAAAAGTATCTCACATAACTGTAGAGATGCACAAGTCCAAATACCATAGATTAGACTGCTAGCTGGCAACTGCGATGAAGGTCATTGATGAACTTCCCTGGAGAGGCTGGCTAGCTGAAGATGAAATGAAAATTCTCTCTTCTCCCATAAAAGTCTTCAAATGATTGGTGTAAATCCAGCTAATTAGATTCCATCATTGCAGAAGACACTCCCTTAGTTGATCTTAGATATAATTATCCACATACACAATCAATTGACTTATGATTTAATAAATCAGTCTTCTGGTTTATTAACCAGCCATGAAATGTCCTTGCAGTAATGGTTAGGCCGGTTCTTGATTGACCAGACAAGTGGGCACCATCATCTGGCCATGTTGACACATAAACCTAACCATCACAACAGAAATGAAGAAAAAGTTGCAGAGTTTGGGGGCATATAACCTTCTAAAATCTTGGGAAGAAATTGTTAAAATAACTGGCTCTCAGGTGGGAGGAAAAACAGCTAAGGAGAGGTTTAGGTCTCCTATTTCTTGAGTGTGTGTTTATTGGTTATCTTACTCTTGGGAACAATGAAATTATCTAAAATTGATAGTGGCTGTGGACTGTGGACTTTGGGCATATACATGTTGCCTAATAAATGCAGGTGGCTGAGGGATGCACTGACTGAGAAGTAGATTGCTGAATGATGGTGTATACTTATGATCTAATATCGTACAGCTACACAAAGGAATGAAATTGTGAAGCATGCAACAATGTGAATGAACCTGTGGGACATTTGGTGAGGCAAAATAAGACAGAAATGAAAGAACAATTATTGTTTGGTCTCCTTTAGAAAATACTTATAAGAAAGCAGGGGCCTGGATTCTAAGCTCTTATAGCATACACATTTGGTCCGGAGTGGTAATTATTTCTGGATTTTGAGAGGCTGTTCTGTATATGTACAACCTGGTATTTAGAGATAAGAATGAAGCTGATTAGTAATGGATTAAGGTAATTCAGAACACAGGGGTGAGGAAGACATTGTCTTTATTTTAGAACATCACCTACTCTTTGAGACCAAAGGAAGAAAGGTTTATTTTGTCCGAAAACTAAATTTCCTGTAGCACACAATCTAACTCAACCTGTCTGGATAGCTTATTTAAACCTCAAAACACAGGGAGCCCAGAATAAGAATGAGAGCCTTTAATCCTGAATAGTTTAATGTAATGCCTGGATGCATACATTAGAAAAGAGTAGGTAGCAGAGACGCTTAGCCTACCTATAGGTATGCCTAAGAGCTACTGCTGGAGGACTTCTTTTGTTGCTTAGATGTGGCCTCACTCTCTCTAAGCCCAACTCTGCAGGTGAAATCATTGCTTTCCCCCCTACATGGGACATGACATCCAAGAATGAAAGTCTGCCTGGCGACCTGGGAGATGACTCCCATGGATGAGTCCTACCCTGGCACCATGAGATCCACAATGCCATCCTGACCAAAAGGGGGAAAGAAGTATAACTAGTGAAGTATCAGTGACTAAGAGAGTTCAAACATGAGTTGAGAGGCTGCTCTGGAGATCACTCTTATGCAAGCTTCAGTTAGACATTGTTACCTATCATAACTTGCCAAACCCCAACCAAAACCATTTCAGCCAATTCTAAACAACACATAGGGCAATGTATAAGATTCTACAAAGCTTCCATGAACTAAAGTAACTTTCCAGAAAGCTACAACCTCCAGATGGGTCCCTGATAAGAAAAGTCCTGAAACCTAGAGGGGCTGGCCTTTCCAGAGCATCAGCTAGTTCCATCTCCTACCCCATAATATTGACAGCCCCTTCCAACATAAAAAAGTTAGAATGGCCATAGCCCAAATATCCCTAATGAGTGGAATAGAAAGATCAATGTGATGGTGGAGTTATACAGAAAAGGTAGGGTTTAACAAATGAATATGATTGCTGAATCATTAAATTGATTCTTCTTTTGGTTTCCAGTAGCTAAGAGCAGATAGAAGTAAAAATCTAAAATTGTGAAATTGTGACCCATGCCAAACTCTGAAATCTGTTCTACAACTAATTGTTGTGGTTTTTGCTTTGAAATTTATTGCTTTTTATGTATATGTTATTTTTCACACACACACAAAAAGAATAAAAACGTCAATTGTGATGATAAGAAAATATTTATTCCTTCTAGCCTTCAATGTCCTGGAGAAGCTAGAAGGAGAAATCTAAGATGATGATATGGTAGCCCATGACAAGCTCTGGGATCTGTCCTGTAACTACTTGTAGAAGAGTGCTTTGAATACTATTGCTTTTTCCTTTCTTTGCTTAGTATACATGATATATTGTACAATAAAAAAGTAAAAAAAAAAAAAAAGGAAAGAAAAAAGGCCAAAGGTGATGGTGGAGTTATACAGAAAAGGTAGGGTTTAACAAACGAATATGAATGCTGAATCATTAAATTGATATTTCTTTTAGTCTCCAGGATCTTAGAGTAGCTAGAAGTAAAACCCTAAAATTGTTGAATTGTAACCTATACCAAACTCTGAAATCTGTTCTACAACTAATTATTGTACTGTGCTTTGAAATTTATTGCTTTTTGTATATGCATTATTTTTCACAAAAAAAGTTTTTAAAATGTCAATTGTGATAATAAAAAATATTTATTCCTTCTAGTCTCCTATGTTCTGGAGTAGCTAGAAGGAAAAATATGAGATGATGGTATGATAGTCCATGACAAACTCTGGGGGCTGTCCTGTAACTACTTGTTGAAGAGTGCTTTGAAAACTATTGCTTTTTTCTTTCTTTACTTGTATATATGCTATATTATACAATAGAAAATTAAACAAAACAAACAAAAAATAACTGGCTCTCAATCTCTTACCCTCACTTACATGCGTCTATCAGTATTTTGAAAGGAGCTAAACCACATCCTTGAGGAAATGATCTCAAGGTGGAGTAAAAGGCAGCAGGATCACTTACTGCATCTCCATTAATAAAGAAGAGAGAGGACTTCCACTATTAGTGCCACTTAGATTTCTAGGAGAGGAACTGATGATGCAATTTAACCAGGTTGATTATTATAGCTATGGATATTAACTTAATTTGGTTGGAAAAAAATGGGTCATGTAACAATCCTTATAGCACTACCTCAATCACTAAAACTGGAATAAACAAAAGAAGCAGATGCTTACCTGAGAAGCATTGGAGAAATAGTAATGAGCAGGGGTAAACAAAATAAAACAAGATTAAATGAGTTAAATAAGCACACAAGCAAGCCAATAATGATCTACTAGAACTGTCAAAGATAGCATAATGACAATGGCAAGAAATATTAATACCAGGAATATTATTCAAATAAAATCCTTATAAAAAGAAATCAACTTGCATAGTGGGCTTAGATAAAGGAAATAATGATTTCAGGACTTTAAATTCTCAGCTCAAATCCAGGTAAGGAATCAAAAATTATCTTTGACTACTTAAAGAAAACTTTATCTCCTAGCAGGCCATTTTTGGGAGAAGTACAATATTAAAAATAGAATAGAATTATTAGAGAAGGTTCCAATGAAGCAGAACATAAATTCTGCCCAATTCTTTTATCATTAGAACCAGCTGGCCTTCTCTACCCTTAAGAAGACAGTCTCCTCTTATCCAAAGAAAATGTCTCTCCTGAAGGGGGTTGAAGATCTTTTCATTAGCCTATTTCCTCCATCTCTCATTATTCTACACACATGCTATTGAATAGAAATAAATGCATAATACATATTTAGTTACAACTTTCTATTAGCCCTTTCAAGAAAGTTAAAAAAAGAGGTAAATTAATTTCAATTTTAATTTATCATATTTAATCTAATCTATTAAATTTTATTATTTGAACATAAAATGAGTACAGACACATTAATAAACTGCTGTTTATTGTGATGGTTAGGCTCATGTGTCAACTCAGCCAGGTGATGGTGCAAAGGTATCTGGTCAATCAAACACTGACCTCATTGTAAGGACGTCTCCTGGACTTAAATCATTGCCCAGTTGATTGAATCTATGACTGATTACAACAATAATCAACTAAAGGAAGAATCTTCTGCAAAGAGAGACATTTAATCCAACCAGTTGAAGCCTTTTAAAGGAGAGGTGATGAATTCAGCCGCCAAAAAAAAACAGAATTTTAATCTCTACTTCAGCCAGCCAGCCTCTCCTCGGGAATTCATCAAAAAAATCTTAATAAGAGTTGCCAGTTTCCAGCCTGACCTGGAATTTGGACTTATGCATCCCCATAGTTGCATGAGACACTTTTTATAAAATCTCTTATTTACAGAACCTCCCAGTGGTTCTGTTTCCCTAGAGAATCTTGACTAATACAACTTTGGTACCCTGAATGGTTCTTGAGAAGCACAATTTCAAAAGTGAATTTTTGCAGTTGGCTTTCTGCTCTGATAAGATTCAAGGATTCTACTAATGATTATTTTCAATTATCAAGGTGGCACTGACAGTCCATGGTGTGAGTTGGCAATAGAGATATGCAAAATGTGACCATTTGTTTCTGCTAATCATAGCTTCTGTGAGGCAAGGCTCTAGGGAACAGTGTTTTGAGATATCTTAACAGAGTTTTGTGTACTTAAAAGGTACAGTGATATTGGCTGGTTTTTCTTAAATAAGCTGTGTTCTAGTTTGCTAGCTGCCGGAATGCAAAATACCAGAAACAGAATGGCTTTTAAAAGGGAAATTTAATAAGTTGCTAGTTTACAATTCTAAGGCCAAGAAAATGTCCCAATTAAAACAAGTCTACAGAAATGTCCAATCAAAGGTATCCATCCAGGGAAAGATACTTTGGTTCAAGAAGGACAATGATGTTCAGAGTTTCTCTCTCATTCTGGAAAGGCACATGGTGGACACAGTCACAGTTTCTCTGTCAGCTAGAAGGGTACCTGGTGAGCAAGTCATCATCTGCTAGCTTTCTCTCCTGGCTTCCTGTTTCATGAAGCTCCCTGGGAGGCATTTTCTTTCCTCATCTCCAAAGGTTGCTGGCTTCTGGGATCTCTGCTTCTTGTGGCTATGTTGTTCTTCTCTGCTCTCTCTGAATCTCTTTCTTTCTCCAAAATGTTTCCTCTTTCATAGGACTCCAGAAACTAATCAAGACCCACCCAAACAGGTGGAGACATGTCATTACCTAATCCAGCTTCACAACCACTCTTGATTCAATAACATCTCCAAGGAGATGATCTGATTACAGTTTCAAACATACAGTATTGAATAGGGATTATTCTGACTTTATGAAATGAGATTTAGATTAAAACATGGCTTTTTTAGGGGACATACATCCTTTCAAACTGGCACAGGCTGGATATTGTTATAAAAGAAACAATAAAAGAAATAATTGAGATGACGGCTTGAAACTTGTAACTTATTCACCATATGAAAACTGAAAGTGTTTCTTTGTGTGCCCTGGAAGAAAATCTTATTTCCTGTTGCTGCAGACTTGAGAACTCTGAAACACAGACTCAGAGTCTCATTGTGTGAGTAGCAGATTTATAATATAAACTAAATTCTCAAACTTGCAGGGTGTCTGCATTTATTGGAAGGGGATGTGATCCTGAAAATGGAAATGGTGACATATGGGTTGATAATGATAGCAGTGGGGACATTGAAACCCTAGACTGTGCTGAGTATTTAATAGATAAACCTATAATGGTCTGCCCTGAGGAAATAGCCAGTCCATCTTTTGCCTGCCTTGAGGAAACAGCTGCCCCACTTCCAGCTTGCCCTGAGGAGACACCTATGGACCTCCAGTCTGCCTTGAGGAGACAGCTTCCTGAACTCCATTCTGCCTTGAGGAGTCTGCCATTCAACCTCCACCTGAATTAACCCTTCAGTGCCTGCTAAACCTACTACCACATCCTGTTAGGAA